>MCJB01048108.1:257102-297452 GCA_002018475.1 Nicotiana obtusifolia
CCAAAAAAAAAAAGTGATGCCTAACATCTATGTGCTTAGTTCTTTTGTGATGAACAGGGTTCTTGGTCATACTAATTGCACTAGTGTTATCACAAAAGATGGGGATACAACCTACATCAATTCCAAAGTCCATTAAATGATGTTTGATCCATAACGATTGAGCACAACATGAGGCAGCAACCACATACTCAGCTTCAGCAGTAGACAAGGCCACAAAATTTTGCTTTTTAGTGGCCCAAGACACAAGACATGAGCCAAGAAAGTGTGACATACCTGAAGTGCTATTTCTATCCACAAGAAAACCTGCATAATCAGCATCAGCATATCCCAATAAGTTGAAATTACTACATTTTGGATACCATGGGAAGAGATCAGTGGTGCCTTTTAGGTATCTCAAGATCCTCTTGACAAAGTGATAGTCCTTTGAATTTTCATGGAATCTAGCACAAAGGCCTACACTGAAAACAATGTCAGATCTACTTGCAGTGAGATATAACAAAGAGCCAATCATGCCCCTATACATCTTTTGATCAACAGATAAACCAGGTTCATCCAAATCCAATTTTGTGGCTGTTGCTATAGGAGTGTCAATTTCTTTGGAATCTTCCATTTTAAACCTTTTAAGCAACTCTTTCACATACTTCTGCTGATGGATCATAGTTCAATTTGAATTTTGTTTAATTTATAATCCTAAAAAGAAATTAATCTCACCCATCATACTCATTTCAAATTCACTCCTCATTAGCTTAGTAAATTCATTACTTAACTTTTCTGTAGTTGCTCCAAAGATTATATCATCAAAATATATCTGAACTACCAAGAGATCTTTACCTTTTTCTTTTAAGAACAAAGTATTGTCAATTTTACCTCTCTTGTAGCCATGCTCAAGCAAGAGTTTAGAAAATCTTTCATAACATGCTCTTGGAGCCTGCTTGAGCCCATAAAGTGCCTTGTCAAGCTTGTACACATGATCAGGACATTCCTTACTCTCAAAGCCAGGAGGTTGCTTGACAAACATTTCTTATTTTAGATAGCCATTGAGGAAGGCATTCTTGACATCCATATGCTAGAGATGCATTCCATGTAAGCAGCAAAGGCTATAAGGAGTCTAATTGCTTCCAATCTTACAACTGGAGCAAAAGTCTCATCATAGTTTATGCCCTCCTCTTGACTATATCCTTGAACCGCCAATCTTGTCTTGTTCCTTGTAACTGTTCTATCTTTGTTAAGTTTGTTTCTGAAGACCCATTTAGTGCCAATGATTGATATGTCCTTAGGTCTTGGTACCAGATGCTAAACTTGACTTCTCTCAAATTGGTTTAGTTCATCCTGCATTGCCATTCACCCAGTCTACATCCTACAAAGCCTCAGAATATTTTTAGGTTCAATAAGTGTCATGACCCAAAATCCCTACCCGTTATGATGGTGCCTAACACACTGGCTAGGCAAGCCGAAACATGATAACGAAAATTTATGGAAACAGCATAAGCCTGAGGTCTCAATACAATAAAACCTACAAAGTAAATCCCCAAAAACTGGTAAGTACGGAGTCATGAGCTTCTACAACGGAATACAAGTCTGAAACTGAACGATAAATACACTGTTTGAATTGTAACAACAGTATGAAAAGAAAAGACAAGTCAAAGTGCGACCAAGGATGCAACTCTACCTTGCCTCTAACAGATAGTCCAACAAGCAAGCCTACTGCTAGTAACTGGTCCTCACACCTAGATCTGCACAATTAAATGTAGAGTGTAGAATGAGTACAACAGACCCAATGTACTCAATAAGTATCGTAAATAAACACGCCAAGGTAAGAGAAGTGCAAATTATTAATGATACTAGCTATCACCTGTGTAGTTTCATCCTTTTTAACCAGTACAGAGTAATATTAGAATCAAATCATAAAGTTCAGTAAGAAAACATTTATGTGTATATGTGTATAATTTCTCAAATACCCTGCTCAGATAATATCTTGGCATATAGAGATGATATGTAGTTAAATCAGATAATGATCAAGGAAATTGCAAGTAAAGATGAAGTGTAAAATCCAACAAGACACTGGCCAGATTTCCTCAACTTTTCCATATCCGTACCAAGCCACTGATTAGTTCCTCAATAACCGCGCGTACACCATTAAGAGAGAAACATGAAAGGGTGACCCTAGGGGGATGGAACCATATCCACATGCTGCACGGATAACTCACGTGCTAATAATAGAACTCGCACGGACAACTCACATGCTGTACGGATAACTCATGCACTAATAACATCAATATCCGGATCCACGCGGACAACTCACGTGCCAAAAACACAATCCGCCTGGCGGGGTCACATGCACCCAGTCCAATCATATCATACAGGAGCAAATAACCAAGTATACATGTATGAAACAAAAGAATAACAAATCCCATGCTCCTAGACTGGTATAAATGACATGCTAAAGTGTAGGCATGTGCAAGTGTACTATCATAACTCAAACCGGCTATTTCATCAAAGAATAACATTTATCGGTTCATTTAGGGATTAAGCCCCTATGTGATCTCAAACATGGCTCAAATAGTTCACAGCAATGTCACAAATGTGCGAAGCATCATAACTTAAGGTTTAACAGTCAAATTCTAGGCTTATAAGAGCCCAAACACAACCCGAACATGAATAAATAATCCCGGTGCCCGCACATGGGTTCATCCCCACGCATGTGCGCACCCAATAACACGTAGATATCACAACAATTAAGGCAACTAGTGCCTCAACCGAGTTTAGATAAGATACTTACCTTAAGCAAATTAAATCACTCTGCTAACAAGCCCTTCCCATACGTATCGATCCCCAAAAGGCTCGAATCTAGCCAAAAATAACGTAATACTATCAATAAAAGCACTATGAATTGATTCCAAATGATGAAGCTAAGATCTTTAGCCAAAGTCAAAATTCAACCACGAGCCCATTCTCGGAATTCGAGAAAATTTACAAAAATCCAAACACCCATTTGATAACGAGTCCAACCATACTAAAATTATTCAAATCTAACCGGATATTCGCCTTTTAAATCCTCAAAATACGGTCTATGAAGTTTTCACAATTTTTCCTAACTTTTCTAACCCAAAACACCAATTAAATGGTAAAAACCAATTATGGGTACATGTAAAATAATCAAATCCGAGTTAAAATCACTTACCCCAATCGATTCCTTTGAAATCCCTCTTAAAATCGCCACAAATCAAGCTCTCTAAGACCCTCGTCTTTGAAATTTAACTCTGCTGCCCAATTATCCTCTTTGGCGGTCGCGGACATACCCTCGCGATCGCGGAGAACAAATCTCCTCAACTAAAAAATATAACACTTCACGATCGCGTGACTACAGTCGCGAACACGATGGCAGGACCTCCCAAAGCTACTCGATCGTGGACAACAACACGCGAACACGAAGAACAAAGCGAGCCTCAACACCGACCCTCCTTCCTTATATGTGAACGCGGTTGCATCCATACGTCTGCGATGCACAAGCACCTCAACCTTCACGATAGCATCCTAACTTCGCGAATTCGAAGAGAAAACTCCCAGCAGTCCTCAAAGACCCATCGCAATCGCGGACCTTCCCTCGTGATCCCGGTGAAGTAAACTATAACACAGAAACCAGCAGTCCCACAAAGTCCAAAATGAAGCCGAACTTGATCCGAATCACACCTGAGGTCCCCGGGACCCCATCCAAACATACCACCAAGTCCTAAAACATGATACAACCTTAGTCGAGGCCTTAAATCACATCAAACAACATAAAAAATATGAATCGCACCCCAAATCAAGCCTAATGAAACTATTGGATTTTCAACTTCTACAATTGATGCCGAAACCTATCAAACCAACTTCGATTGACCTTAAATTTTGCACACAAGTCATAAATCACACAACAGACCTATTCCAATTTCCAAAACCAAAATCCGACCCCGGTAACAATGAAGTCAACTCTCGGTCAAACTTCTCAACCTTCCAAACCTTCAACTTTCCAACTTTCACCAATTCAAGCCAAAATAACCTACGGACCACCAAATCAATATTTGGACACACTCCTAACTCCAGAATCACCATTTGGAGCTATCAGAACTATCAAAACTCCATTCCATAGTCGTTTACACATAAGTCAACATCCGATCAACTCTTTCAACTTAGGCTTCCAACCTTGGGACTAAGTATCCCAATTCATTCCGAAACATCCTCGGAACCAAACCAACCACCCCGGCAAGTCACACAACAACAAATGAATATAGAATAAGCAATAAATGGGGGAACATGACTACAATACTCAAAACGACCGGACGAATCGTTACATTCTCCCCTCTTAAACAAATGTTCATCCTCGAACGGGTCTAGAATCATAATTGGGGTTTCAAATAGGTATGGATAGCTACTTCGCATCTCCCACTCAGTCTCCCAATTATCCTCCTTGACTGAATGAACTCTCCACTACACCTTCACTGAAGCTATATTCTTTGACCTTAACTTTGGAACCTGCCGATCCAAAATGGCCACCGGCTCCACATCATAAGTCAAATCTCCATCTAACTTAACCGTGCTGATGTCCAAAACATGAGAAGGATCACCGAAATACTTTTTGGAGCATGAAAACATGAAACACTAGATGAACACTCGATGGACTAGGTGGCAATGCAAGCTTGTAAATCAGCTCCTGAATCCTCTCAAGCACCTCAAAAGGGCCAATATACCGTAGGCTCAACTTTCCCTTATTCCCGAACCTCATGACACCCTTCATAGGCGAAACTCTGAGAAGTACCTTCTCCCCCACCATGTAAGCAACATCACGAACCATCCGATCGGCGTAACTCTTCTGTCCAGACTGTGTCGTGCGAAGCCAATCCTGAATAAACTTAACATTTTCCAAAGCATCCTGAACCAAGTCAATACCCAATAGCCTAACCTCACCCGGCTTAAAACAACCAACCGGAGACCAACACCGCCTCCCATACAAGGCCTCATGTGGAGCCATCTGAATACACGATTGATATTTGTTATTGTAGGCAAACTTTGCAAGCAGTAGAAACTGATCCCAAGAACCCTGAAATATATGACACAAGTGCGTAGCATGTCCTCAAATATCTGAATGGCACGCTCGGACCATCCGTACGTCTGAGAGTGGAATGTTGTACTCAACTCAACCCGTGTGCCTAACTCTCGCTGCACTACCCTCCAAAACTGCAATGTGAATTATGTGCCCCGATTGGAACTAATGGACACCGGCACACTGTGAAGGCAAAAAATCTCGTGGATATAGATCTCAGCCAACCGCTCCGAAGAATAGGTAGTCCCAACTGGAATGAAATGTCCGGATTTAGTCAGTCGGTCCACAATTACTAAAATATTATCAAACTTCTTCAATGTTTGTGGGATCCCAACTACGAAGTCTATGGTGATACACTCCCATTTCCACTCAGGAATCGCAAGCCTCTAAAGCAAATCGCCTGGCCTCTAATTCTCGTACTTCACCTGCTGATTATTCAAGCACTGAGCTACAAACTCCACTATGTCTTTCTTCATCCTCCTCCACCAATAGTGCTGCCTCAAGTCTTGGTATATCTTCGCACCACCCAGATGAATGGAGTACAGCGAATTGTGGGCCTCCTCAAGAATCAACTCACGTAGCCTATCCACATTGGGCACATAAATCTGACCCTATATTCGCAACAACCGATCATCTCCAATATAAACCTCCTTGGCATCACCGTGCTGAACCATGTCCTTAAGAAGAAGCAAATGGGGGTCTTCATACTGATGCTCTCTAATGCGATCATATAAAGAAGAACGAGAAACCACGTAAGCTAGAACCCACTAGGCTCCGAAACACCTAACCTCACGAACTGATTGGCCAAGGCCTGAACATCTGCTACAAGAGGTCTCTCACCAACGGGAATATATGCAAGGCTACCCATACTAACCATCTTTCTATAACGACTCGGTCGGTTGTTTTGAGTATTATAGCCATATTTTCCCATTTATTGCATATTTTGTATTTGTTTGTTGTTATGTAACTTTCCGGGGTGGTTGGTTTTGTTCTGGTGATGTTTTTGGAATGAATTGGGATACTTTGTCCAAAAGAAAGAATCCTAAGTTAAAATAATTGACCGGATGTTGACTATTGTGTAAATGACTCCGGAATGGAGTTTGGATGGTTCTGATAGCTCCTTATGGTGATTTTGAACTAAGCAGTGTGTTCGAATATTGATTTGGAGGTCCTTAGGTGATTTTGTCTTGAATTGGTGAAAGTTGAAAAAGTTAAAGTTTGGAGAGTTGAGAAGTTTGACCGAGAGTTGACTTTGTGGTTATCAAGCTCAAATTTTGGTTCCGAAAGTTGGAATAGGTCTGTTGTATCATTTATGACTTGTGTGTAAAATTTGAGGTCAATCGAAGCTGGTTTGGTATGTTTTATTAGTTTCAGAAGTTAGAAGTTCATAAGATCATTAAGCTTGAATCGATGTGCGATTCATGGATTTAGTGTTGCTTGATGTGATTTAAGGCTTCGGGAGAGTTCATATGATGATTTAGGACTTGTTGGTATGTTTGGTTGAGGTCACGGGGTCCTCGGGTGTGATTCGGATCATGTTCGGCGCATTTTGGAACTTTGAAAAACTGCTGATATTCTGTTGCTGGTTTCCTTATATGCGATCACGAGCGGGATATCACGATCGCAAAAAGTTATTGAAGACTGGTGGAAGATTGTTCTATGCGATCGCGAGAAGAGGTCTGCGATCACGGAGCTTTGGCATTTACTGAATCGCGAATGCCTATGTTGGGTTGCCTCCGCGAAGAAGAAAAAAGGAGGCAGAAAGTCCACGCGGTTTGTTCTTCGCGATCGCATGAAGGGGTCCGCGATTGCGTAGCTCGAGGAGTCTGTGAATCGCGTTCACGCTTGGAGTTCCACATTCGCAAAGAGTTAACTTCGCATCTTGTGAATTTGTGCTTCGCGATCACGAAGCATTTCCCGTGGTCGCGAAGAAGAGCACCTGGGTAGAATATAAGATTCAAAAATGAAGGTTAGAGTTATGTTTTATAATTGGACTATGGGAGCTCGGATTGAGGCGATTCTTGGAGGGATTGATTGGGGTAAGTGATTCTAACTCGGATTTGGAAAATATACATGAATCTATCATTGTTTCTATCATTTAATTAGTGCTTTGGGTTTGAAAAATTGGGGAAAATTGTAGAAACTTCATAGGCTTAAATTTGAGGACTAAAAGGTCGAGTTGTGATCGAAATTGAGTAATTTTTGTATAATTGGACTCATGATTAAATGGGCGTTCGGATTTTATTAATTTTGAGGGATTTCGAGACGTTGACCCGGGGTTGATTTTTTGAGTTGACTTTTTGACTTTGGTTAAAGATCTTAACTTTATTGTGTGGAATCAATTCCTATAGCTTTTGTTGATAGTATTACGTTATTTTTTGCTAGATTTGAGCCTTTAGGAGGTCGATACGAGTGAGAAGGGCTTGCTAGCAAAGTGATTTGATTGGTTTGAGTTAAGTATCTTATTTTAAACTCGGTTGAGCCACTAGTTGCTTGAATTGTTTAGATAGCTACATTTATTGGGTGCGCCACATGCGTGGGGATGAACCCATGTGCAGGCACCGGGATTATTTATTCATATTCGGGTTGTGCTCGCGCTCTTATAAGCCTAGAATTTGACTGTTAAACCTTAAGCTATGATGCTTTGCACATTTGTGCCATTGTTATGAATTATTTGAGCCACGATTGAGGCTTCATTGGGGCTTAATCCCTAAATGAACTGATAAATGTTATTCTTTGATTAAATCTTCCGGTTTAAGCTATAATAGTATACTTGCACATGCCTACACTTTAGCATGTCATTTATACAATTTCAGGAGCATGAGATTTGATATTCACTTGTTTCATACATGTATTCTTGTTTAATTGCTCCTCTATGATATGTTCGGACTAGAGGCTTATGACTACGCCGGGCGGATTGTGTTGATATGCTTGTGACCACGCCGGGCAGATTGTATTTTTATGCCTGTGACTATGCCGGGCGAGTTATGATATTGAGCTTGTGATCGAGCCGGGCTGGCAGGACGTTGAATTGGTTATGCTTATGAGTGGATACAGATCCATATCCCTAGGTTCACATTCTCATGTTTCTCTCTTGATGGTGTACACGTGGTTATGGTGATTTTGGACTTAGGAGTGTGTCCGGATATTGATTTGGAGGTCCTTAGGTGATTTTGGGTTGAATTGACGAAAGTTGGAAAATTTAAAGTTTGACCGAAAGTTGACTTTATGGTTATCGGGTTCAGATTTTTGTTGTAGAAGTTAGAATAGGTCCATTGTGTCATTTATGACTTGTGTGCGAAACTTGAGTTCAATCAGAGTTGGTTTGGTATGTTTCGGCATTAGTTTTAGAAGTTAGAAGTTCATAAGTTCATTAGGCTTGAATCAATGTGCGATTCGTGGTTCTAGTATTGTTTGATGTGATTTGAGGATTCGAGCGAGTTTGTATGATGTATTAGGACTTGTTGTTATGCTTAATTGAAGTCCCGGGGGCCTCGGGTGTTATTCGGATCACGTTCGGCGCATTTTGGAACTTTGATGAACTGTTGATTTTCTGTTGCTGGTTTCTTTATACGTGATCGCGAGTGGGATATCGCGAAAGCGAAGTGTTGTTGGCGACTGGTGGAAGATTGTTCTATGCGATCGCGAGAAGACGTCTGCGATCGCTGAGCTTTGGCATTTAATGAATCGCGAACGCGTATGTTGGGTCGAATCGGCGAAGAAGAAAGAGGAGGCTGGGAGTCCACGCGATTTGTTCTTCGCGATCCCGTGAAGGGGTCCGCGATCGCGTAGCTTGAGGAGTCTGTGATTCACGATTGTGGAGAGTTAATTTGGCAGCCTATGAATTTGTGCTTCGCGATCCCTAAGCATTTCCCGCGATCGCGAAGAAGAGCACGTACACAAAATATAAGATTCAAAAATGAGGGTTAGAGTTATATTTCATAATTGGACTACAGATCGGGTTGAGGCGATTCTTGGAGGGATTTTCAAGGAATTGATTGGGGTAAGTGATTCTAACTCGGATTTGATTAATATACATGAATCTATCAATATTTTTATTATTTAATTAGTGTTTTGGGTTGGAAAAATATTTAGAAACTTCATAGACTTAAATTTAAGGATTTGAACGTTGAGTTGTGATCGTAATTGAGTAATTTTTATATGGTTGGACTCGTGATTGAAAGGGTATTCGAATTTTGTTAATTTTGAGGGATTCCGAGACATGGGCCTGGGGTTGACTTTTTAACTTTGGTTAAAGATCTTAAATTTATTATTTGGAATCAATTCCTATAGATTTTGTTGATAATATTATGTTATTCTTGGCTAGATTCAAGCCTTCCGGAGGTCGATACGAGTGAGAAGGGCTTGCTAGCAAAGTGATTTAATTGGTTTAAGATAAGTATCTTATTTAAACTCGATTGAGGCACTAGTTGCCTGAATTGTTGTGATAGCTATGTCTATTAGGTGCGCACATGTGTGGGGATGAACCCATGTGCGGGCATCGGGATTATTTAGTCATGTTCGGCTTGTGCTCGGGCTCTTATAAGCCTAGAATTTGACTGTTAAACCCTAAGCTATGATGCTTCGCACATTTATGACATTGTTATGAATTATTTAAGCCACGATTGAGGGCTTAATCCCTAAATGAACTGGTAAATGTTATTCTTTGATGATATTTGCCAGTTTAAGCTATGATAGTACACTTGCACATGCCTACACATTAGCATGTCGTTTATACTAGTCCAGGAGCATAACATTTGATATTCACATATTTCATACATGTATACTTGTTTAATTTCTCTTGTATGATATGTTTGGACTAAAGGCATGTGACCACACTGGGCGGATTATGTTGATATGCATGTGACCGCACCGGGCGGATTGTGTTGATATGCCTATCACCACGCCGGGCGGATTGTATTGCTATGTCTGTGACCATGCCGGGCGAGTTATGGTATTGAGCCTCCGATCATGCCTGGTTGGGAGCACGTTCAATTGACCGTGCTTGCGTGTGGATACGGATCCATCCCCCTAGGGTCACCCTCTCATGTTTCTCTCTTGATGGTGTACACATGGTTATTGAGAATACTGATTAGTGGTTTGGAACGGATATGGAAAGTTGAGGGAATCTGGCCAATGTTTTGTTGGATTTTGCATTAAATCTTTAATTGCAATTTCCTTGATCATTTATCTTGTTTAGCTGCATATCACCTCTATATGCTATGATATTGTCTGAGTAAAGTAATTGAGAAACTGTACACATACAAACTCGGATGTTTTTTCACTAAACTTGATGAGTTGATTCAATATTATTCTATACCAGAATTAAAGATGAAGCTACACAGGTGACAGCTAGTATCATTAATAATTTGTGCTCCTTTTTCCTTTCCATGTTTATTTACGATACTTATTGAGTACATTGGATCGGTTGTACTCATACTACACTCTGCACTTCATGTGTAGATCCAGGTACTTCTAGGCATGGCGGTTGTTAGCTTTGGAGCTTTATCTATTCGGAGAATCTTGAGGTAGCTGCCTTGGCGTCCGCAGATCTTGACTCTTCTTCTCTTCAGTTTATTTGTATTGATCTATCTTTCTAGACAGTGTCTTAGTAATGAGATTGTGTTGTCATTTAGATGCTCATGTACCCAGTGACACATGGATCTTGGGGGATTTTGTATTGAGTTGCGGTAGTTTAATATCAGTTATTATGAGACTTTCACTGTTAAGCTTATTTTGTTATGTTTTAAATCTAAAGGTGCATGATTATTTTTTATTCTCGACTTGCCTAGTATTGCGATAGGCGCCATCACGACATGTGATAGTTTGGGTCGTGACAAGTTAATATCGGAGCCTAGGTTACATAGGTCTCACGAGTCATGAGCAGGTTTAGTAGAGTCTTGCAGATTGGTACGGATACGTCTGTACTTATCTTTGAGAGGCTATCAAACCTTTAGCAATAAAACTTCACTTTCTTGTATTCTGTCGTGCGAATTTGTTGATTCTGAAAACTAAACTTCTGTTATTCTATTCTCTTACAGATGGTGTGGACGCGTGTTACCGGATTGGGCAGACGGACACCAGTACCACCAGCTAGGGCCACGAGAAGTCGGCACCGTTGCAGAGGCCGAGGTGCATCTCATATAACAGCTAGAGCAGCAACTATAGACCCACCAGTTGCTCCAGCTCAGGAGCAGATCCTAGATGTGGTTGAGCCGGTGGAGCCAGCTCAGGCACCAGCTGTGCCCATTGTTATTCTAGTCCTTCAGGAGACCTTGGCCTAGATATTGACTGTATGCACTAGCCTTGCTTAGGCGACTTCAGTTCAGGCAACACTAGCCACTTCTCAGGCCGGAGAAAGTGCTCAGAATCTCGGTGCCCGTACTCCAGAGCAAGTGGTGCAGGGGCTTCCGACACTGGGGTACTACCAGCCCAGCCAATTGTAGTTGCTCAGGCCCCGATGGGTCCCCCTATGAGTGACGAGGAGCAGAAGAGAGTAGAGAGGTTTGGCAGGCTCGAGACTCCATCATTCAGTGGGGCTTGAGTCAGAGGACGCTCGGGACTTCTTGGATAAATGCCAGCAGATTCTTCACACGGCGGGTATTTTGGAGACTACTAGGGTCTCATTTACTACTTTTCAGCTACTGGGAGTAGATTTCAGATGGTGGGAGGCCTATGAATGGAGTAGGCCCGTTGGCGATACACCACTTACATGACACGAGTTCTCCATTCTCTTCTTGGATAAGTTTGTGCCACCGACCCACAGGGAGGAGTTACATGGGAGTTTGAGCAGCTACGCTAGGAGGGTACGTCCGTGACTCAGTATGAGATGAGATTTTTAGAGTTGGCTTGTCACGCAATTTGGTTGGTTCCCACAGAGAGAGAGAGAGAGAGAGGATTAAGAGGTTTATTGATGGCCTAAACTATGGAGTGCGCTTTGTTATAACTCGGGAGATTACATCGGGTGCTAGGTTCGATGAGGTGGATGATATTGCTAAGGGGCTTGAGAAGTTTTGTAGTCAAGAACGTGAGGAGAGGGAGGCCAAGAGGCCTCGTGGTTCGGGTGGTTTCAGCGGTGTTTTTTCTAGAGGACAATCTCATCACAATAGGGGGTCGTCCTTATAGGCTCGCTCAGATAGCTCATCGGTTCATCGTGGTGCATCAGTTGGCCATGGATCCTATAGTGCTCGTTTGGGTCAGTCATCCTTCAGTGCATTACCAGCACAAAATTCTTTCCATGCTTCACCTTCTAAAGCTTCTATCGATAGTTCCTTGTGTTATCAAGGTTAGCAACCCGTTAGGAGGGGTTGCTACGAGTGCGGGGATTTGAGCCATCTCAAGAGAGATTGCCCCGGTTTATTGAGTAGGGCTCCACAGCAAAGGTCCCAGGCTATGACTTTCGCCCCAGTTAATTCACCACCCCGCCAGCTAGCTCGGGGTGGGGTTCAGGTAGGTAGAGGTCGCCCTGGAGGGGGAAGCCGATTAGGAGGCGGCCAGGTTCGATGCTATGCTTTCCCTGCCAGGTCAGAGGCTGTTGCTTCAGACACAGTGATCGCAGGTATTCTCTTAGTATTCCACAGGGATGCTTCTATATTATTGACTTTGGTTCCACTTATTTGTATATATCATCATATTTTGCTTGCTATTTGGATATGCCCCGTGAGTCCTTAGTTTTACCTGTTTATGTATCTATGTCGGTGGGCGATTTTATTGTTGTGTACCGTGCGTATTGGTCGTGTGTGGTGACTATCGGGGAATTGGAGACTAGAGTTGATCTCTTGTTGCTTAGTATGGTTGATTTTGACGTGATTCTAGGTATGGATCGGTTGTCCCCATGTCATGCTATCCTGGATTGTCACACTAAAACTGTGATGTTTGCGATGCTGGGGTTACTTAGGATTGAGCGGATAGGTTCTCTGGACTATTTTCATTTCATATCTGAAGGCCAAACAGATGGCTGGGAGGGGGTGTTTGTCAAATTTGGCTTTTGTGAGGGATGTTGGTACTGATACTCCTACTATTGATTCTGTTCCGGTAGCGAGAGACTTTCCGGATGTGTTTCCTGTAAACCTGTCGGGCATGCCACCCTATAGGAATATTGATTTTGGTTTTGACTTGGTGACAGTCACTCAGCCCATTTTTATTCCTTTGTATCATATGGCACCGGCGGAGTTGAAGGAATTGAAAGAGCAGCTTCTTGATGAGGGGTTCATTAGGCCTAGTATGTCACCTTGTGGTGCACCAGTTCTGTTTGTGAATAAAAAGGATGGTACTATGTGGATGTGCATCGACAATAGGCAGTTGAAAAAACATACAATTAAGAACAGGTATCATTTTCCATGCATTAATGATTTATTTTACCAGCTTCCGTTAGCTAGGGTGTTCTCCAAGATTGATTTGCGGTATGTGTATCACCAGTTGAAGATTCGGGACTCGGATATTCTGAAGACAGCATTCAAGACCCGCCATGGTCACTATGAGTTCCTTGTGATGTCTTTTGTACTAATCAATGCCCCAACATCATTCATGCATCTGATGAACAATGTATTCCAGCCATATCTTGATTCGTTTGTCATAGTATTCATTGATGATATACTGGTGTATTCACGCAGCCTGGAGGAGCATGCACAACATTTGAGGATAGTACTATAGAGGTTGTAAGAGGAGATGCTTTATGTCAAGTTCTCCAAGTGTGAGTTTTGGCTCAGTTCAGTGGCGTTCTTGAGGCACGTGGTGTCCAGTGAGGGGATTAAGGTGGATTCGAAGAAGATAGAGGCGGTTCAGATTTGGCCCAGACCGTCCGCAGCTACTGAGTCAGAGTTTCATCAGCTTGGCCAGATATTATCATCGTTTTGTGGAGGATTTCTTGTCCATTACAACGCCTTAGACCAGGTTGACCTAGAAGGGTGCTCCATTCAGGTGGTCGGATGAGTATGAGGAGAGCTTTCAGAAGCTCAAGACTACATTAACCACAGCTCCAGTTCTAGTTTTGCCTTCAGCATCGGATTCTTATACAGTGTATTGTGATGCTTCTCGAATTGGTATTGGGTGTGTCTTGATGCAGGAAGGTAGAGTGATTTCTTACGCTTCACTCCAGTTGAAGCCTCATGAGAAGAACTACCTTATTCACGATTTGGAGTTGGCAGCCAGCGTTCATGCATTGAATATTTGAAGGCGTTATCTCTATGGTGTGCCTTGTGAGGTATTTACGGATCATTGAAGTCTCCAGCACTTGTTCAAGAAAAAGGATCTAAATTTGAGGTAGCGGAGATGGTTGGAACTACTAAAGGACTATGATATCACCATTTTTAATCATCACGGGAAGGCCGATGTGGTGGCCGATGCCTTGAGTAGGAAGGCGGTGAGTATGGGTAGCCTTGCATTTATTCTTGTTGGTAAGAAACTGCTTGCATCAGAAGTTCAGGCTTTGGCCAATAACTTCGTGAGGTTAGATATTTCAGAGCCTAGTCGGGTTTTAGCTTGTGTGGTTTCTTGGTCTTCCTTATATGATCGCACCAGAGAGCGTCAGTATGATGACCCCTATTTGCTTGTCCCTAAGGACACGGTTCAACACCATGATGCCAAATAGGTTTACATTAAGGATGATGGGGTGTTGTGGATGCAGAGTCAGATTTGTGAGCCCAATGTAGATGAGTTGATTCTTGAGGAGGCCCACAACTCGCGGTATTCCATTCATTCGGGTGCTGCAAACATGTATCAGGACTTGAGGCAGCACTATTGGTGGAGGAGGATGAAGACAGATTTAGTGGGATGTGTAGCTTGGTGCTTGAATTGTCAGCAGGTGAAGTATGAGCATCAGAAGCCTGGCAGTTTGCATCAGAGCGTTGAGATTCTGAAGTGGAAATGGGAGTGTATTACCATGGACTTCGTAGTTGGGCTCCCACAGACTTCGAGGAAGTTTGATACTATTTGGGTGATTGTGGATCGGTTGAGTTAGGCACACGGGTTGAGTTGAGTACAACATTCCACCCTCAGACGGACGAACTGTCCAAGCACACTATTCAAATATTGAAGGATATTCTAAGCATCTATGTCATGGATTTTGGGGTTCTTGGGACCTGTTTCTACCGCTTATAGAGTTTGCCTACAACAAGAGCTACTAGTCGAGTATTCAGATGGCTCCGTATGAGGAGGCGGTTCTGGTCTTCGGTTGGTTGGTTTTAGCCGGGTGAGGCTAGGCTATTGGGTACTGACTTGGTCCAGGATGCTTTAGACAAGGTTAAGTTGATTTAGGATCGGCTTCCCACGGCACAGTCTAGACAGAAGAGTTATGCTGATCAGAAGGTTTATGATGTTGCTTACATGGTGGGAGAGAAGATACTGCTTAGAGTTTCACCCAGAAGGGTGTTATGAGGTTCGGGAAGAAGGGAAAGTTGAGCCCTCGATATATTGGGCCTTTTGAGGTGCTTAAGAGGATTGGAGAGGTAGCTTACAAAGCTTGCATTGCCGCCTAGTCTATCGAGTATCCATCTAGTGTTTCATGTTTCCATGCTCCGGAAGTTATTTGGCAATTCGTCTCATGTTTTGGACTTCAGTACTGTTCAGCTAAATGGGGATTTGACTTATGATGTGGAGCCGGTGGCCATTTTGGATTGGCAGGTTCGAAAGTTGAGGTCAAAGAACATAGCTTCAGTGAAGGTGCAATGGAGAGGCTAGCCAGTCAAAGAGGCTACTTGGAAGATCAAGCAGGAGATGCAGAGCAGATATCCACGCCTAATTGAGACTCCATGTATGATTCTAGACCCGTTCGAGGACGAACATTTATTTAAGAGGAGGAGGATGTAACGACTCAGTCGGTTATTTTGAGTATTATAGCCCCATTTCCCCATTTATTGCCTATCATGTGTTTATTTGTTGTTATGTAACTGCCAAGGTTGTTGGTTTAGTTCCGGGGAAGTTTCGGAATAAATTGGGACACTTAGTCCCAAGGGAGGAAGCCTAAGTTAAAAGAGTTGACCGGATGTTGACTATTGGGTAAATGACTCCAGAATGGAGTTTGATGGCTCTAATAGCTCTGCATGGTGATTTTAGACTTAGGAATGTGTTCGGATATTGATTTGGAGGTCGACAGGTGATTTTGGTTTGAATTGGCAAAAATTGGAAAAGTTGAAGTTTGGAGAGTTAAGAAGTTTGATCGAGAGTTGACTTTGTGGTTACCGGGCTCGGATTTTGGTTCAGGAAGTTAGAATAGGTCCGTTATGTCATTTATGACTTATGTGCAAAATTTGAGGTCAAACGGAGTTGGTTTGGTATGTTTCAGCATTAGTTTCGGAAGTTATAAGTTCATAAGTTCATTAGGCTTAATCGATGTGTGATTCGTAGTTTTAGTGTTGTTTGATGTGATTTGAGGTTTTTAGAGAGTTCTTAGGATGTTTTAGGACTTGTTGGTATGTTTGGTTGAGGTTTCGGGGGCCTCGGGTGTGATTCGGATCATGTTCGGTGCATTTGGAACATTGAAGCTGCTGATTTTCTGTTGCTGGTTTCCTTATATGGATCACGAGTGGGATATCGTGATCGCGAAGAGTTGTTGGTGACTGGTGGAAGATTGTTCTATGCGATCGCGAGAAGAGGTTTGCGATCGCGGAGCTTAGGCATTTAACGAATCGCGAACGCGTATATTGGCAGCCTGTGAATTTGTGCTTCATGATCGTGAAGCATTTCCCGCGATCGCGAAGAAGAGCACCTGGGCAGAATATAAGATTCAAAAACGAGGGTCAGAGTTTCATTTCATAATTGGACTATGGGTGCTCGGATTGAGACGATTCTTGGAGGGATTTTCAAGGAATTGATTGGGGTAAGTGATTCTAACTCGAATTTGGTTGATGTACATGAATCTATAATTTTTTTTAATCATTTAATTAGTGTTTTGGGTTGGAAAAATTGGGGAAAATTGCAGAAACTTCATAGGCTTAATTTTTAGGATTTGAAGGCCAGGTTGTGATCGAAATTGAGTAATTTTGGTATGATTGGATTCGTGGTTGAATGGGTGTTACGATTTTATTCATTTTTCCGGATTCTGAAACTTGGGTCCAGAGTTGACTTTTTAACTTTGGTTAAAGTCTTAGCTTTGTTATTTGAAATCAATTCCTATAGCTTTTGCTGATAGTATTACGTTATTTTAGGCTAGATTCGAGGCTTTCGGAGGTCGATACACGTGGGAAGGGCTTGCTAGCGGAGTGGTTTGATTCATTTGAGGTAAGTATCTTATTTAAACTCGGTTGAGGCACTAGTTGCATGAATTATTGTGATATCTACGTGTTATTGGGTGCACCCATGCGTGGGGATGAACCCATGTGCGGGCACCGGGATTATTTATTCATGTTCGGGCTCTTATAAGCCTAGAATTTGACTGTTAAACCTTAATCTATGATGCTTCGCACATTTGTGACATTGTTGTGAACTATTTGAGCCACGATTGAGGCTGTGTAGGAGCTTAATCCCTAAATGAACTGATAAATGTTATTCTTTGATGAAATTTGCCGGTTTAAGCTATGATAGTACACTTGCACATACCTACACTTTAGCATGTCGTTTATATCAGTCCAGGAGCATGAGATTTGATATTCACTTGTTTCATACATGTATACTTGTTTAATTGCTCCTATATGATATGTTTGGACCGGAGGCCTGTGACCATGCCGGGCGGATCGAGTTGATATCCATGTGACCATGCCGGGTGGATTATGTCGATATGCATGTGTCCACATAGGGCGGATTGTATTGTTATGCCGGTGATCACTCCGGGTTGGCAGCACATTGAATTGGCCGTGCTTGCATGTGGATACAGATCCATCCCTCTAGGGTCACCCTCTCATGTTTCTCTCTTGATGGTGTACACGCGGTTATTGAGAATACTGATCAGTGGTTTGGAGAGGATATGGAAAGTTGAGGGAATCTTGCCAGTGTTTTGTTGGATTTTGCATTTCATCATTACTTGCTATTTCCTTGATCATTTATCTGATTTAGCCGCATATCACCTCTATATGCCATGATATTGTCTGAGCTGAGTAATTGAGAAACTATATACACGCACACGGACGTTTTCTCACTAAACTTGATGAGTTGATTTCGATATTATTCTATACCGGAATTAAAGATGAAACTACACAGGTGATAGCTAGTATCGTTAGTATTTTTTGCTCGTTTTCCTTGCCATGTTTATTTACGATACTTATTGAGTACATCGGGTCGGTTGTACTCGTACAATACTCTACACTTCGTGTGCAGATCCAGATACTTCAGGGCATGGCGGTTGTTAGCTTTGGAGCTTTATCTATTCGGAGAGTATTGAGGTAGCTGCTTTGGAGTCCGCAGACCTCGACTCTCCTTCTTTTCAGTTTATTAGTATTGTTCTATCTTTCTGATAGTGTCTTAGCAGTCAAACTATGTTGTCATTTAGATACTCATGTACTCAGTGACACTTGGATTTTGGGGGATTTTGTATTGAGTTGCGGTATTTTCTTATCAGTTATTATGAGATTTTCACTATTAAGCTTATTTCGTTATGTTTTAAACTTAAGGATGCGTGGTTATTTATGATTGTCGGCTTGCCTAGTATTGCGATAGGCGCCACCACAACATGTGAGAGTTTGGGTCGTGACACTTTCTACTCAATGCATCGGGCACCATATTGGCCTTCCCCGGATGATACAAAATGGTAATATCATAGTCTTTTAACAGCTCCAACCATCTTCGCTGCCTCAAATTTAGATCCTTTTGCTTGAACAAATACTGTAGACTCCGATGATCTGTAAATACCTCACAAGACATCTTCAAATCTTCAATGAATGAACGATGGCTGGTAATTCTAAATCATGAATGGGGTAGTTTTTCTCATGAGGCTTCAACTGGTGTGAAGCAATCACTCTACCCTCTTTCATCAAGACACACCCAATACCAATCCGAGAAGCATCACAATACACTGACAAAACTAAAAATGGAGTTGTGGTCAAGGCAGTCTTAAGCGTCTGAAAGGTCTCCTCACACTCATCAGACCACCTGAATGGAGCACCCTTCTGTGTCAACCTGGTCAAAGGCATGTCAATTCATGAGAAACCCTCCACGAAGCGACGATAATATCCGGCCAAGCTAATAAAACTTTGAATCTCAATAGTTGAAGACGGTCTAGGTCAACTCTGAACTGCCTCAGTCTTCTTCGAATCCACCTTGATCTCCTCACTGGACACCACGTGCCCCAAGAACGCCACCGAACAGAGCCAAAACTCACACTTGGAGAACTTAGCATAAAGCTTCTCCTCCCTCAATGTCAATCCTATAATCCTCAGATGCTATGCATGCTCCTCCTGGCTACGTGAGTACACCAGGATATCATCGACAAATACTATGACAAACGAATCAAGATATGGCTGAAATACAATGTTCATCAGATGCATGAATGCTACTGGGGCATTGGTCAGCCCAAAAAGACATCACAAGGAACTCGTAGTGACCATAGCGGGTCCTGAATGTCGTCTTCAGAATATCCAAGTCTTGAATCTTCCACTAGTGATACTCAGACCTCAAATCAATCTTAGAGAACACTCTAGCTCCCTAAAGCTGGTTAAATAAGTAATCAATGGGCGGCAAAGGATGCTTGTTCTTAATTCTAACTTTGTTCAACTGCCTATAGTCGACGCACATCCATATAGTACCATCTTTCTTCTTCACAAATAGAACCAGTACACCCCAAGGCGACACGCAAATGAACCCCTTATCAAAAAGCTCCTGAAGCTGCTCTTTCAATTCCTTCAACTTTTCTGGTGCCATACGATACGGAGGAATAAAAATGGGTTGAGTGCCCGATACCAAATCAATACAAAAATCAATATCCCTGTCGGGTGGTATGCCCGACAGGTATGCAGGAAACACATCCGGAAAGTCTCGCACCTCCGGAACAGAATCAATGGTAGGCGTATCAGCGCCAACATCCCTCACAAAAGTCAAATAAGACAAATACCTCATCCCAACCATCTGTTGGGCCTTCAGATATGAAATCACCCTACTTGGAACATAGTCTAGAGAACCTCTCCACTCGATCCTAGGCAACCCCAGCATCGCCAACGTCACGATCTTAGCATGACATGGGAACAACCAATCCATGCCTAGAATCAGGTCAAGGTCAATCATACTAAGCAATAAGAGATCAACCCTCGTCTCCAATCCTCCAATAGTCACCACATACGTTTGATACACACGGTCTATAATAATAGAATTGCCCATCAGCGTAGATACATGAACGGAAAAAACTAAGGACGCGCGGGCATATCCAAATGACGAGCAAATATGATGATACATATGAATAAGTGGAACTAGGGTCAAATAATATGGAAGCATCTTTGTGGCATACTAAGACAATACCTGTGATTACTGCATCTGAAGCAACTGCCTCTGGCCTGCAGAGAAAGCATAGTATCAAGCCTGACCGCCACCTAATCGGCCTCCCCCTCTAGGGCGACCTCTAATTACCTGGGCCACACCCCGAGCCGGCTGAACGAGTGGTGTAGCTGCTGGTGCTGGTATCATCGACTGAGAACTCTACTATGGAACCCTACTCAACAGTCCAGGGCAATCCCTCTTGAGGTGACTCAAGTCCCCCCACTCTAAACAACCTCTCCTCTGACGGAGCTGCTGCCCTTGATAACCCGAGGAACTGCCTCTAGACTCTTGGGATAATGAAGCATGGTAAGAACTCTATGTTGGTAAAGCACTGAATGATGATTGACCCAAACGAGCACTGTAGGAACTATGGCTAACTAATGCACCACGATGAACCGGACAAGCCATCTGAGCAGGCCTATAAGGACGACCCCTGCTGTGATAGGACTGCCCTCTAAAAGAAACACCGCTGAAACCACCCGACCCACGAGGCCTCTTGGCCTCCCTCTCCTTACGCTCCTCACTACGAGCCTGCTCTAGTTGCCTAGCAATATTAAACACCTCATTGAACCTAGCACCTGATGCAATCTCTCGAGTCATGATGAAGCGCAGTCCATAGTTAAGGCCATGAATGAACCTCCTAATCCTCTCCCTCTTTGAGGGAACCAACCCGATCGTGTGACGAGCCAACTCTGAAAATCTCATCTCATACTGGGTCACTACATACCCTCCTGGCGTAGCTGCTCAAACTGCCTACGCAACTCCTCCATGCGGGTCTGTGGAACAAACTTCTCTAAGAAGAGAACTGAGAACTCATGCCACGTAAGTGGTGCAGCGCCGGCTGGCCTGCTCAACTCATAGGCCTCCTACCATCTGAAAAGTAGTAAATGAGACTCCACTAGTCTCCAGAATACTCGCAGTGCAAAAGATCCGCTGGCATCTGTTTAAGAAATCATGGGCATCCTCTAACTCAACCCCACTGAAAGCTGGAGCCCTGAGCCTCCCATACCACTGTAGTCTCTTCTGCTCCCCATCACTCATAGGTGGACCAACTGGGGCTTGAGCCGCTGCAACCGGTTGGGCTGGTAGTACCCCCGGTGTCTGAAGTCCCTGAACCACCTACTCTGGAGTACGGGCGGCGGGAGTCTAAGCACCTCCCCTGGCCTGAGAAGTGGCTGGTGCAGCCGGAACTTAAATCGCCTGAGCAAGGCTAGAACATATAGTCAATATCTGGGCCAGAGCCTCTTGAAAGCCTGGAACAACAATGGGCACAGTTGGTGCTTGAGCTTGTCCCACCGGCTCAACCACATCCGGTATCTGCTCTTGAACTGGAGAATTTGGTGGCTCCACCTGTGCCGCTCTAGTAGCTGTACGAGCTGCACCTCGGCCTCTACCGCGGCCCCGGCCTCTTACGGCCCTAGATATGGTACTGGAAGCTGTCTGCCTAATCCGATAGCACGTGTCCTCATCCTCAGTGAGAGAATAAAATAATAGAAGTTTAGTTTTCGAAATCAACAAATCTGCACAACAAGTATACAAGAAAGTGAAGTTTTCCTAACGGTTCGGTAGCCTCTCAAAGATAAGTATAGACATCCCCGCACTGATCCGCAAGACTCTACTAAACCTGCTTATGACTCGTAAGACATATGAACCTAGGCCTCTGATACCAACTTGTCACAACCCAAAATCCCTACTCGTCGTGATGGCACCTAACACATTTTTTAGGCAAGCCAAAACATGGTAACGAAGGCAACAGAATAACGAAAATTTATGGAAATAGCATAAGCCTGAGGTCTCAATACAATAAAATTGCTAATACAAAGTAAATCCCCAGAAACTAGTAAGTACGGAGTCATGAGCTCTTCTACAATGGAATATAAGTCTAAAACTGAACAACAAATACACTGTCTGAACAGTAACAATAGTATGAAAAGAAAAGACAAGTCAAACTGCGACCATGGATGCAGCTTTACCTCGCCTCTAGACAATAGTCCAACAAGCAAGCCTACTGCTGATAACTGGTCCCCACACCATGATCTGCACAATTAAGTGCAGAGTGTAGCATGAGTACAACCGACCCAATGTACTCAATAAGTATCGTAAATAAACACGACAAGGTAAGAGAAGCACAAATTATTAATGATACTAGCTATCACCTGTGTAGTTTTATCCTTTTTAACCGGTACAGAGCAATATTAGAATCAAATCATAAAGTTCAGTAAGAAAACATCTGTGTGTGTATGTGTACAATTTCTTAAATGCCCAGCTCAGACAATATCTTGGCCTTGCGAGATGATATGCAATTAAATTAGATAATGATCAAGGAAATTGCAAGCAAAGATGAAGTGCAAAATCCAAAAAAACACTGGCCAGATATCCTCAACTTTTCCATATCCATACCAAACCACTGATCAGTTCTTCAATAACCGCGTGTGCACCATCAAGAGAGAAACATGAGAGGGTGGCGCTAGGAGGATGGATCTGTATCCACACGCTGCACGGATAACTCATGTGCTAATAATAGAACCCGCACGGACAACTCATGTGCTGCATGTACAACTCACGTGCTAATAACATCAATATTTGGATCCGCACAAATAACGCATGTGCCAATAACACAATCCGCGGGTATGGTCACAAGCACAACAACACAATCTGCCTGGCGTGGTCACAGGCACCCAGTCCAATCATATCATACAGGAGCAAATAACCAAGTATACACGTATGAAATGAGTTAATAACAAATCCCATGCTCATGGACTAGTATAAACGACGTGCTAAAGTATATGCATGTGCAAGTGTACTATCATAGCTCAAACTGGCAATTTCATCAAAGAATAACATTTATCGATTCATTCAGGGATTAAGCCCCTATGTAGCCTCAAACATGGCTCAAGTAGTTCAAGACAATGTTACAAATGTGCGAAGCATCATAGCTTGAGGTTTAACAGTCAAATTCTAGGCTTATAAGAGTCCGAACATAACCCGAACATGAATAAATAACCCTGGTGCCCGCACATGGGTTCATCCCCACGGACGTCCGAACCTAATAGCACGTAGCTATCACAAAAATTCAGACAACTAGTGCCTCGACTGAGTTTAGATAAGATACTTACCTTAAGCAAATAGAATCACTCCGCTAGCAAGCCCTTCTCACGCGTATCGATCTCCGGAAGGCTCGAATCCAGCCAAAAATAACGTAATACTATCAATAAAAGCTATAGAAAATGATTCCAAATGATAAAGCTAAGATCTTTTACCAAAATCAAAAAGTCAACCACGGGCCTACGTCTCGGAATTCGACAAAATTTATAAAATCCGAACACCCATTATAATGAGTCCAACCATACTAAAATTTATTCAAATCCGACCGTAAATCGCCTTTCAAATCCTCAAAATACGGTTTATGAAGTTTTCACAACTTTTCTAACCCAAAACACCAATTAAAATTGTAAAAACAATGATGGGTTCATGTAAAATAATCAAATCCGACTTAGATTCACTTACCCCAATCGATTCCTTGAAAATCCCTTTTAAAATCGCCACAAACCGAGCTCTCCAAGTCCAAAATATGAAGAATGAAATAACACCGTCGACTTTGAAATTTAACTATGCTGCCCGATTATCCTCTTTCGTGATCGCAAACAAACCCTCGCGATCGCGGAGAACAAATCTCTTTAGCTCAAAAAAATAACACTTCGCGATCACATGACTACAGTTGCGAACGCGATGGCAGGACCTCCCAAAGCTACTCGATCGCAGACAACACCACGCGAACGCAAAAAACAAAGCGAGCCTCAACACCGACCCTCCTTCCTTATATGCGAACGCGGTTGCATCCACGCGTCTGCGATGCACAAGCACCTCAACCTTCAGGATAGCATCCCTAACTTCGTGAATTCAAAGAGAAAACTCCCAGCAGTCCTCAAAGACCCATCGCAATCGCGAACCTTCCCTCGTGATCGCAATGAAGTAAACTATAACACAAAAACCAGCAGTCCCACAAGGTCCAAAATGAAGCCGAACTTGATCCGAATCACACCCGAGGTCCCCGGGACCCCATCCAAACATACCACCAAGTCCTAAAATATGATACAACCTTTGTCGAGGCCTTAAATCACATCAAACAACATATAAAATATGAATCGCACCCCAAATCAAGACTAATGAAACTATTGGATTTCCAACTTTTACAATCGATGCTGAAACCTATCAAACCAACTCCGATTGACCTCAAATTTTGCACACAATTCATAAATGACACAAAGGACCTATTCCAATTTCCGAAACCAAAATCTGAGCCTGGTAACAACGAAGCCAACTCTCGATCGAACTTCTCAACCTTCCAAACCTTCAGTTTTCCAAGTTTCGCCAATTCAAGCCAAAATGACCTACGGACCTCCAAATCAATTTTCGGACACACTGCTAAGTGGAGAATCACCATACAGAGCTATCGAAACCATCAAATCTCTATTCCGGAGTCATTTACACACAAGTTAATATCTGATCAACTCTTCCAACTTAGACTTCCAACCTTGGGACTAAGTGTCCCATTCATTCTGAAACATCTTCAGAACCAAACCAACCACCCCAGCAAGTCACATAACAACAAATAAATCCGTAATAAGTAATAAATAAGGGAACAGAGTTTCAATACTCGAAATGACCGTCCGGATCGTTATAATAAGAGATAAAAAGCATCAAAAGCATAGAGGTGCTTCAAAGAAGATCTAGTTTTGATTCTAGAGGTTGGATCAGTAATTATGTTCCAAATGGGATGAGAACTTTGATACTTGTAAGGTTTCATAACCAGCTGGTTTCCCCTAGATGTTCCTTCAATATTTTGTTGCTGAAGAACAGGTTCATAGACAGGTTCCCTCGAAGTTTGAGGATCAGTTCCTCTATGTTCAGTTCCCCCTGTCAGATTGCCCTAGGTGGAAGGACCTATTCCATCACTTGTGGTGAAGCTTCAGTCTGGGTTGTGGTTTCATTTGAGTTTCTTACCAGCTCAATTGCTTCATCATCTTGTTCCTACCTCTTAGAAAGAATGTTAGTTTCATCAAAAATGACATTTACACTTTCTTCTGCACACATACTTCTTTTGTTATAAATCTTATAAGCTTTACTATGTGAAGAATATCCCAAGAATACTCCCTCATCACTTCTGGGATCAAACTTACCTAGGGAGTCTTTTTCATTATTGTGCACAAAGCACTTGCATCCAAATGCCCTAAGGTTATATTTGGCTTTCTCCCTTTAAGTAACTCATAGGGAGTCTTCTCAACAAGAGGTCGAGTCATGCACCTATTTATGATGTAGCATGCAGTGTTCACAGCTTCTGCCTAGAAGTTATGGTGCAATTTACTAACAGTAGCATAGTCCTAGCCATTTCTTCCAATGTCCTATTCTCTTTTTCAACTACTCCATTTTGTTGTGGAGTTCTAGGAGCATAAAAATTATGATCTATGCCTTGCTCATCACAAAATTCAACAAATTTAGCATTCTCAAATTCAGTACCATGATCAAACCTAATTGATGCAAGTTGAGCACCTAGTTATTTCTGAGTTTTTCTAACAAAAGAACTGAACATGCCAAATGCTTCATCTTTAGATGTTAAAAACAATGTCCAAGTAACCTAGAGTAATCATCAACAAGCACCACAACATATCTCTTACCACCTCTGCTCCATGGTCTCATTGGTCCACAAAATCCATATGGACCAGTTCCATTGTCCTAGTGGTGCTTACCACTTTCTTGCTTTTGAAAGAGGATCTTACCTGCTTCCCCCTTGCACAAGCCTCACAAACTTTATCTTTCTTGAACTTAATGTTAGGCAGCCCTATCAGCAAGTCCTTGGAGACTAGTTTGTTGAGTTGACTTAGACTGGCATGTCTAAGTCTCTTGTCCCAAAGGAGGGGATCATTATCCAACATAATTAAACAAGTGAGTTCATTATCTAAAAGTGCGGACAGATCCACAACATATATGTAGTTCACTCTTTTTCCTTGCAAAACTATCTTGTCGGTAGTAAGATTAATCAAAAGGCATTTTGTAAAGGTGAAGGCTACAATGTTATCTCTATCACACAATTGTGATACACTTATTAAACTGTACTTCAGTCCATCTATCAAGTAGACATGCTCAATAGAGTGAGAATCAGTCTTACCTAACTTTCCAACCCCAATGATCTCACTTTTATTTCCATTTTCAAAGGAGATATTACCTCCTTTAAGGTCCTCAAGTGAAAGGAACTAGTTCTTGATTCCTGTCATGTGCTTTGAGCAGCCAATATCCATGTACCATATTTGGCTACTCTCATTCACTTGGACCTTCAAAAAGAAATCAAGGGCTAGTCTTAGGAACTCACACTAGTTTGGGTCCCTTTTTATAGGCAAAAGGATAAATCAAATTCTTTTTAGCCCAACTCGGCAGCCTATTTTTCCTAGAACAATTTTTTTTTCTTTTGATCTGCCTTTTAATTTGCAATGCAATCACTCTTATAGTGACCAGTGTTTCCACAGTGTGTGCAAATCTTATTCTCAAGGAGTGTGAGGTACTTTCTTTTGGGATCCCACTTAGGTGCAAGTTCCCAAATCCAAGTACTCTTTTATTGCTACTATGATGTTCTTGTAGCCACGAAAATACACCAGAGGATCGGTTCTATTTACAAGTTCTATCTAGCTCATGCTTAGCCTTATTCAGATCCTCCTTTAAGACTCTTACCTGTTCATTCCTTTTATACAACTCAAATTTTATTTTACCTACATTCTCTTCTAAAGTGAGTTGTGTGTTATCAGTTATCTTTTCTGTTCCTAATTTTAATTTTAGATTTTCATATCTAAGTTCTAGGACAGTTGTATCAAGTGCATGACCCTGTTTCTTTAACATAGTATTTTCACTTTCAGTTTCACAAGCCCTAAGTTTCAGGTTTTTGCACTTAGCTTTTAAAATCACACATTCTTTTGACAGTTGTTCTTTTTCATTATTCACATCCTCAGATTCATCAATCAGCTCTAGTAATAATTCAGATAATCTTTCTTTCGACAAAAATTTAGTCTTGTCTTTGAGATGAAAGACACTTATCTCGATTTCTTCATCAGATTCTCCAATTGCCATTAGTGCTCGTTCATCATCATCATCATATGAGCTTTCATCTGAGCTTTCTCCCCAAGCAGCAACCATAGCCTTGGTTGATCCTTTGTTGTCGCCTTTCTTGGGATAAACAGGTTCCTTCGTTCAGCTCTTTGCTTCTTCCACTCAATCTCCCACAAAGGACAATTCTTGATCATATGATCAGTCTTCCCGCACTTGTTGCAGCCATCATTGGTTTGCTTCTCTGGAGCTCTTACCTTGCTGTAGTTTCCACTTCTTGCATAACCCTTTCCTCTCCTTAGGTATTTCTTGAAGTCTTTTATGATCATTGCCATTTCATCATCTTCCATATCAGAACCTATAATTATTCTAAGTGCCAAACTCCTTTCCTTCTTAGGTATATCCATTTTCATGGTTTGTCTCCTAAGTTCATAATTAGTGAGATTTCCAATCAACTCATCCAGAGGGATTGTAGCAATATTCTTTGATTTCTAAATAGCAGTTGTGAGCACGTGATTTTTGCCACACCCAGAATACTCCTATAAAAATAAAAAAATATAATAATAATAATAATAATAAAGTAAATAGATTTTTATTATTATCCGCTATTTTAGGAATTGTAGTAGATTTTTTACATTTTTTCTTGTTTGTTTAATTTATAATGAAATCATGAAAATACCAAAAATATCATGCATTGTATTTATAATTTGTTTTTACATTTTTAGAATTAAATTAGTAATTATTTGTTTAATAAAATTTGAAAATCATGAAAATAGTTCATTTTTACATCTTTAATTCTTAGTTTGTTCTCTTAGAATTAAGTGTTGTCTATAATTTTTATAATTAGTCAATTATCTTAATTTCACATTTAGGTAATTTAGAATTTTTAACTATTAGGATTTTTAATTTTAAGAATAGAAAGAAAAATTAAAATAAAACAAAAATGAATTAAAAATAAAAACAAAGGAGAAAAGAAACTCGGATTGGGCTTTTTAATTAAAATTAGACAATCCCAAAACATATTTGCCCGGACCAGCCCAGGTCCAATCCCCCTTATATCCAAACGACGCCGTTTGGTCAAGCTTGATCTGAGCCGTTGATCCTAGGTGATCCAACGGCTCACAACTGATCCCTCCCACGCCTATATAAGTGTCCGAACTTACCCTCCTCCCCCATACCCTCATTTCATCATATCCAAACAACCCTACCCAAACCCTAATCCGCCGCCCCAAATTCCACTGAAGAACACAAGCGGCACACCACCCAAACTGCCCCCAAATCCACCCAAAATCATACCCTAGGACCACCATCGTCCCCTCACCCAAATCCCCACTCCGTTTTCGTCAAAACCCCCTAGAATCCATCCAATTTCAGATCGAAAAAAAAAAATGAACCCTAAAAAATTTCAACACTTCTGAATCGAAGTTTTTTTTTTGTTGAGTCAATTGAAGTCAAGGTCGACTTTATCCGTGTGTTCTCAACAAGAACACACAGTTAAAGTCAAGCTTGGCTAAAAATCAAAGTTTTGCAGATTTTTCAAGCCACGGTTAGTCCATACAGTCTAAGGTACTTTCTCGTTCTTCTCTTTCATTTTTGTTTTATTTTTGTTTTCATTTGTCTCATCTTCTACCCCTTTCTTTTAGTTTTCTAGTTTTAATTTTTCAATTTCTGTCAAAAATTCGTGTTTGCATGTTAAGCTTTATGGTTTGTTTTTTTTCTTCTAGTGTTTGATGTTTTACTTTCCGTTGGGCTTAAGTCGATAGAGTCGTCAAGACTCTGTGAAAGGCAACAGGTAAAAAATGTGTGTATCTGAACTGGGCATTTAAAATCAAAAGCCTTAGAAGAAAAGGGTTTGATTTTGATTCATTAGTATTTGGAGTTGGGTCGACTCGACCCGTTAGGTTTACAAAGTAAAATCAGTATTGTAAAGGGGTAATCTAGGTAATAGTTAATAGGGAATCTGTCAGTAACAGATTATGAAGCTTCTGAGAAGCTGCCTCTAGGACTAAACAAAAATCTGTTATCAAATGGAGGGGTAGCTAAGTTAAACTGAAAACATGAAAAGGATTAAAAAGTTAAAAAAAAAAAAAGAAGAAGAAGAAAGAATCTGTCAGTAAATAACTAACAGACTGCCTATAAAGGCATGTGTATTTTGGTATTAAAAGGAAGAGAGAGGACTGGGGAGGGGGGGGGTAGAAGAGACAGATGGTAATGGATAGATTTTGAGAAGTGAGGAAAATATATTTAACAGATTCATTGAGTGAATTAGGAACTGGTTTTTGATTTCTGTTTTTTCAGATTCATTAGGCTCGTTTGTCAATCAAAAATTTCTAAAAATGTCTTCTGGTTTCGATGTTGATTCTGTCACTGTTAGATTGCTGCTATTAGAGTGCTGACTGCTGCTCTTTTACTTTCTTCCTCTTTCAATATTCAGGTACACATCTTCAGCCTTGTTGTTTATCAATTTGAAGAATGAAATGAAAGAAGAAAGTTTCAAGTTCAGCATGAATTTTGTTTGTTTTCTTTGGGTAATTTATTGTATTCTGTTTTGCTTAGTTGAATGTTGTATTGAATAGGCAAACTGCTATTGTTATGATTTAGGATTATTGTGAAACTTAAAAAATAATCTGTTTGGTTGAGTGAATAATGTAGTAAGGATTGTATTGGACTGTATGGATTGTTACAACATATATAATTTTGTTTGATCAAATGATTAAGTTTACTTAGTCTGATTTCCTATCAGTTTCACACTTCTTAGGCAAATACCACTAAGTGTTCTAGTGAAATATGGCTCTCATTGATGTTCGTATTCATTCAGAATGTTTAATAGCCCAGAAAATGTATGTTGTTAATGTTTAATTGCAGAAAGTTCATATAAGTTTATGAATCCAAATTGTATTGGGTGGTTTAAAGAGTGTCTAATTGAAGTTTGAATTTCAACATTGTCTGTTGAAACTAGTGAAAAATTGGATGTAATCTTGAGGGTTGATTGCTCATGTAAATATTGAGGGCATGCCAGCTTACAAGCCAATGTTTTGTTTGCTTCTGATTTCCTTAGTGTAACTCCTGGGAATCGAACCCACGTTTTAATGTTTTGGATGTTTTGGCGCCCTGAAATTTGGGCTCACATTTGAGCCTGAATGGGAGTAGTATTATTTGGCCCTTTGGGCCTGCTGTCCGAACTCAATACCCTCTCAAACTATGGCTACTAAATTTCATTTGGGCTGGCCCAATGTATAAAAACCACAAACGGTCTCAGTAGTCATATAAATATGGTTCTAACAACTATAGGTTCAAGAAATTCTTTTGATTATTAGAGGTGAGCCATACAAATAAAACGATCACCCATGGCCCTCTTAATAGCTAAATACAAATTTAGAAGCAACTAATTCTTAAATACCTTAAACTTTTGTAGTTTGCTTTTAGGCGCGATTAATAAACCATTATGACTATGGGCACGGTTTCTGTGACATAGTAACAATGCCAATTTCGGGGGTGTCTTTCATGTAACCCGATTTTGACAACTTCAAATAATAGAAGCCTTTGAAATAATTCGAGGTGCGCCGTGACGGATAAAATCTCAAAATGCATGGCCCTCATTTAACCAATAATAAAATCTTTAGAAAATCGAGGCGTGCTATTCAGCGAATTTTCATGGCCCTCGAAAAGTTAAAACGCGTAGTTGCTTTAGGCGCGTTGTTTTAATAATCACTTTCCTAAACTCGGGTGCGCATTTATGCGACCCTAATCCAAATCTCAACGTTAAATAAAATGCGTTACGGATTACGGGTGCATTTATGTGACGTGGTTCATGACACATCTTAAATAACGTTGCAATTTTCTAATAATTAAACAAAAGCGGTTAAAGATAAAATGTACCATAGGCTAGAAACATGTATTAAAATCAGATAATAAGCCGATTATAACAGGGTAGCAACCGTGCTAGAACCACGGAATCCGAGGGTGCCTAACACCTTCCCTCGGGTTAACAGAATTCCTTACTCAAAAATTCTGGTTCGCAGACTTCACAAGGAAAGTCGAAATTTTCCTCGATTTGGGATTAAAACATAAACCGGTGACTTGGAACACCAATCAAAATATTCCAAGTGGCAACTCTGAAGAAATTAAATAAATAATCCCATTTTGAATAATGTCACTTTTATTGAAAAAACTCCCTTATATACTCCTCGGGGGTGTACAAAAGGAGGTGTGACAGCTCTGGCGACTCTGCTGGGGATCGAACCCAGAATCTCTGGTTCAGGGTTCAAGAATTCGAGCTTAGAATAACTGTTATGCTTGGCTTTTATTATTATCTGATTTTATTACATGTTGAGCCTAATGTGCTAAATGACCTTTTACCGTTTTGATATTATTTGAACTGTATATAAAACTATTACGAACCCTTCTCTTCCCATCTTCGGGGATGTGCACGCTGGTCGTGACTCCCTATTTTGTTAGTGTCATACCTTAAATAAGAAAGAGGCCGGACAAATTACAAAGTCGGGTGGCCTTTTGGTGCCCTGTACGTAGCTCCCTCCTCAGCTCGAGTTGTCCGCTCGGGTACACAAGTCCAGAACAATACCCAGGCTTTCAGCTTAGAATAACATAACCTCATGTCGAATCCCTAGTAGGAACGTTTATTTGCACCATATGCATTTGACTTTGGGGACTCAACACAAGGGTTGGGTCCGTTTAGGACAGGTGACCCCAAAATCAAAGACCATCTTGATGCATACTTTACGTGCTACTTATGCATTTATTTACCTCGGTTTGCGTGTTGACCTACTGTTAGAATAAAATTGGAAAAAAATAAAATTGAAGTATGAGAAAATTGAGAGTCGATTACCCGTTTTCCAAAAACCTGGTGTCCAAAATAAGCCGAAACTCTACCAAAATTTTGAAAAAGAAAAATTGATTTCAAAATGAAGAAAAAATAGGGAAAAAAAAAGAGAAGAAAACGAAAAAAAAAAGGGGAAAAAAACGAAAAAAAAAAGAGAAAATTGAAAAAGGAATTTTTTAAAAATTGAAGTCCCAAAATATTTTGCTTTTCTAAATAAATGAAAAACTCTAAAATATGTTCTTTCTTTTGAAAGCTCAAAAATATTTTTTCCTTCTTGCTTTTGTAAATAAACGAAAAGATCAAAAATATCTCCTTTCTTTTGTACATAAAAGCTCAAAAAATATTTCTCTTACTTTGTTTAAATAAATATAAAGCTCAATTAATTAAAATGTGCAGAATGAGCACGGGTCAAAATTTACCGATGGAGGTCTTGATTAAGATTCCTTTGGAGCTGCATATGTGGTGGAAAGATCTGGGTGAATCAGGACAAGATAAGGTTAAATTGTACTTAGGTGGTCTCACCCATTTGTTAATGATCAGGCCTAGAGGAGATGTCATAAAAGCCTTGGTTACATTCTGGGATCCAGCTCACAATGTGTTTCATTTCTCGGACTTTGAGCTCACACCCACTTTGGAAGAAATAGCTGGGTATGTTGGGAAAAATGAAACTCCTCTGAGGCACGGGTATCTGGTCGCTCCAAGAGCCGTCACTCCACACAAGTTTTTGGATATGCTGAAAATAAGCAGGGGGTCCAATACCCGGATTTGGAAGATGGCTTCTCTACTCCACAGTTCATATATCAGCGCTATGGGCATATAGGGGGTTTCAACAATCCAAAAAGCAAGATCTACAGTAAAGGAAACCAATTAAAATGGGAAGAGCACAGGTGCTTTGCTTTTATGCTAGTATTTTTGGGTCTTCTAGTGTTCCCCAGGAAAGACGGAAATACTAATATACGGATAACTGGGGTCGTCAGCACTCTGCTCACTCAGGCGAAAAGCACCCTCGCGCCCATGATAGTGTCTGAAATCTTCCGAGCTCTCACAGCCTGTAAAGCCGGAGGAGACTTTTTTGAGGGGTGCAACCTTTTGCTACAGATGTGGATGATTGAACATTTATGTCATCGTCCTCAATACATAAGGTACGGGTCGATAGAGAAATGTTGCATAGAGGAGTTCTACACAAGGGTTGACGGTTTCAGCATGCCAGAAGGGGTCGCAGAATGAACATCCCATCTCCGTTCCATCACTGCAGAACAGATAGAATGGATGCTTGGTTGGTCTCCTGTTGACGAGGCCATATACATGCTGGCTACCGGGCCTCACTTCCTCCTGATGGGTCTTAGAAGTATCTAGCCTTATGCCCCATATCGGGTTTTGAGACAGTTGGGGAGATGTCAAATAGTGCCCAAAGATGAAGACCTTAGCCGCCATGTAGTTGAGATCCGTGCTGATGGACAGTTTCCTGAAAAAATAGTTCGCCAGATCTGGAGTGAATGCCAATATTTGCCAGCAAATACCTGTGTGCGTGATCTGTCCCGAGGTGAAGTCTCACCCGGCTATCTTGCTTGGTACAGAAAGGAAGTCAAGTCTGGAAGGCCGACCAAAAGACCCCATCTTCAAGAATTCGTCGAGGCGTCACAAGCACAGTGGGATTGGTTGGCCAGAGAAAATGAATACTGGGCTACCATAAGCAAGCTAGAAAAGCAAGTCCGAGACCTTCAATTCGAAAATGGAGCCGCTGCGGGCTAGGGTGAAAAGAAAAAGCTAACTCAAGAAATTGAAGCCCTCAAAGCTCAAATCCGACAAATGAAAATAGCTACTAGAAACCAGGAAATAAGCCAAGCGGATGGAAAACTTATAAGCAGTCTGAGAAAGAAAGTACTTGACTGTCAAGATTATCTTCTGAAGCAAATCAAGCTAAAATCCGAGCATAATTGGCAAGAAACGCAGAAGGGCGGGCACAATTTGTTCAGCAAATGAAAATAAAATATGAAGGGACAGTTACAGATCTAAAGAGAAAGATAAATAATCTTGAAAATGAGGCAGGCAAACAGGCCAGAAACTTTAAAGCTGATAGGGAGCACTATTATGCTTTGATGGCCCAAATGGAGCATGATATGCTACGGTTACAGAATCAGAGTCGTCATGATACTCAGGTGTTAAAAGCCCGAAATCAACAAATTGGGCGCTTGTTTCAAGAAAAGGGTGTTGTTCGAGAAAGGGTCAGAGCTATTGCCGACTACATTCTCACAAAATGCCAAGCGTGCGAGGACATGACTCAAACCACCTTCTTTGCTGCAATGATGACATTTGTCTGCCAAATAATGAGTGACTTGAAGCGGCTCCAGGGGGATCTTGCACGCAGGCCCGTGGCAAGATCGAACGATGTCCCACGGGCCCCAGGAGTTGAAGCATTAATGTATTCATGATTTTACATTTATCGAGTCTGTATTTCAGTTTTAAATTCAAGAGTTGATTCGAGTTTGTTTGCAGTTTTTCTTCAAGAAATGAGTTTGTTAAAACCTTTTGTAATAGAAGAGTTTTATTAATGAAAATCGAAAATTCCCAAAAATTCTTTCTTTATTTTTCGCATTTATTTTCTGGAACTACGTTATGATCTGATTCACGCGGCGTCGTGATACGTAGGCAATCCCTATCGAATTCGATCGTGATTTTTTTTAAAAAAAATAAAAATAAAAAATAACTCCAACAAGAGAAGCACGTGAAAGAAAAAAACCAAAAGAAAAAAAAACCCAAAAGGAAAGAAAAAGAGACAAGAAAATGATCAACAGAAAAATGAAAAGAGAGCAAGAAAAGGGATGGAAAGAAAAGAGTGAAAATTGGAAAGTGGAAAGAAAAGAACTTTTGAGGAAAATAGGCAAAGCCGGGATGAAACGTGCAACCATGGTGAAACATGTAGAAACACATTTAACTGCTTAGGTGCATCACACCCCAACGTGCGATTACCTATGTGTTATTTGCTCCAAACTAACCGGTTTACTGTTAAGTTTAGGTTTTACAAGTAAGGTGGTTGGTTTTGTGGTAATCTGGCTTCACATCCGTACTTCACGAGGTCAAAAGGAAGTGTCGAAATGTCTTCTAAAATAACTCTGCCGACAGTTCCTATTGCGGAGGAGAATCCAATCTCGGGCATCCTAGCTTCGAAATCGGCAGCGACCGAAGAAAATAGATTGTTGCGCCTCCGTATGATGGAAATGTGGGACGCTTGGACAAATGGAAAAGAACCGCCAAATGCAATCCCTGGATTTCCCAAGCTTTTTCCCAGGGCAAGTGGGACTTCCAACATCCCCATAAGCTATCCACTGGGATACCCTACCATTGCTGCTAACTTTGTGGGAACACCTTCTGAGGATCGGCCCCCGGTGTCAGTTTCAGGTGTAGCTTCAAACATATTTACCGCGCCACCTTGCTCAGCTACGGCACAACCTACTTTGCCTAGGCCTAGTTTCAATCCCTCTCCTTTTACATATCAAGCACAGCCTTTCCCAATGGAATCAGCCCAGTTCGCTGCTAGTGCTTATCCTCAGTTGCCTAGGTACGAGTTTACCTCAAGGCAAGAGAAAAATGCAAAAACCCCTGAGCAAGAAGAGATCACAAGAAAGATGAGAAGCCTGGAATAGAGTCTCAAAAACATACAGGGTTTGAGCGGACAGAAGAGTGTATCATACGCCGACTTATGTATGTTCCCTCATGTACATCTACCATTGGGTTTTAAAACCCCAAAGTTCAAGAAATATGACGGACACGGGGATCCCATTACCCATCTCAAAAGATATTGCAACCAACTGCGAGGAGCGGGTGGAAAGGAAGAACTCCTCATGGCCTACTTTTGCGAGAGTTTGGTCGGCATTGCTTCTGAGTGGTACATGGACCAAGATATATCTCGCTGGCACATCTGGGATGACTTGGCAAGGGATTTTGTCAGGCAGTTTCAGTATATCAATGTCATTGCTCCAGACAGAAATTCATTGGCAAATTTAAAGAAGAAATCCTCTGAAAGCTTCCGGGAGTACGCCGTTAAGTGGCACGAGCAAGCATCAAGGGTGAAACCTCCAATGGATGAGATTGAAATGGTCACAGTCTTTGTCCAAGCTCAAGAAGCCGATTATTACCAAAACATGATCTCTGCAATGGGGAAGCCGTTTGCCGAGGCCATCAAAATTGGTGAAATGGTTGAGAATGGTTTGAAAACAGGGCGGATCTTGAGTCAATCTGCCATAAGAGCTACCTCCCAAGCCATCCAAGGCGGATCTGGAGGATTAGCAAATCGAAAGAAAAAAGAAGAATCATCGATGGCAACTTCAAGTGCAAGAAAACCCCATCCACCCAGACCCTTTTTCTCTGAGAGAACCCCACAACACTACTATCCTCACCAAGATATAGCCTACACTCCTTAGCCGTATGTAGTAATGAATGCCCAACCATATGTTAGGCCACAACAACAATTCAACCAAAACAGAGCTCCACTTCCCAGAAATCAACCTCCTTATCAAGCCTACTACAATCCCCGACCTCCACAGAACAATTTCCGTGCCCGGGAACCGCCAAGGAAAACAAACTTCACACCTATTGGCGATTCATATTCTAGTTTGTTCCCAAAGTTAGTTCAAATGGGTTTGCTACAACCTGTACCCCCAAATAGGCAAAATCCCGAGTCACCCTCTTACCAACGGGGCACCCGGTGTGCATATCACTCAGGGGCAGAGGGGCATGATACAGAGAATTGCTGGACTTTGAAAAGAGTTGTGGAAGATTTGATAGAACAGAAAAGAATAGTGCTGAGGGACGAAGATATTCCCAATATAACTAACAATCCACTACCGGCTCACAATGATGGGCCGGTCATCGGAATGATTTGTGAAGATAGGGAGTTTAACCCAACCTGAAGTCCATCATTTCCATAGCTGACACAGAAAAGATGCCAACAGTTGTCCCAAAACAGGACAAAGCAGAGAAAAAGAGCAAACCGTCCCTCAGAAGTCGGAAGAGAAAGTGAAAGTTGAAACTGGGGCAGCGCCCTCCAAAGATGCCGTTCTTTATATCCCTCGAGGTCGCAAGAAAGAACAAATGACATTGAGTCCTCCTAAGAGGTTTGAATTAAACAAGCAAGCTCAAGTGTATGTGCCAGAAGGGACCTATGTAGTGCGGGGACCGGTATTTCCACCAAGGCTGAATGAGCCCGTGGTTATCAGTCGCGCGCCACAAAGGCCCATGACAGACCCCACTGCTGTGCCATGGAACTACAACAAGTCGGTGGTGATGTACAGAGGCAAAGAGATATCAGGGGAAATTCAGGAAGATAACCTGGCTGGGAGGTATCTCAATCTGGAGGAAGTAAATAATGCCACAAAGAAGCGCTTCCCATCTAAGAAACTAGTAGGCCCCGAAGAAGCGGAGGCATTCTTTCAGAAAATGAAAATGGCAGACTATGAAGTAATTGATCAACTTCGAAAGTCTCCCACTCAAGTCTCTCTTTTATCTCTGCTGATGAGCTCAATCGAGCATCAAAGAGTGTTAATCAAAACTCTTAATGAAGCATATGTGCCCATCGAAACTACTGTGGAACAATTGGAGAGAATGGCAGAAAGGTTTTTTCAAATCAATCAAATTTCCTTCAGCAAGAATGATTTGCCCCCAGAAGGGGCCGCACACAATAAAGCCCTTCACCTGACAGTCAAATGTGAAGGGTATTACGTGAAAAGAGTCATGCTGGACGGCGGTTCTAAGGTAGATATCTACCTACTCTCAACCTTGCAACATATGGAAATCGACACTAAGAAAATCAGGCATAACAATATGTGTGTGCGTGCTTTCGACGGCATAAAGAGGGATACAATCGGAGAAATTGACCTGGTCCTGACTATTGGTCCAGTCGACTTCGAAGTGACCTTCCAGGTTCTGGACATGGATACTTCCTATAATTTTCTCTTAGGAAGGTCGTGGATTCATACGGCAGGGGCCGTGCCTTCTACTCTCATGAAAATCAGGAGATTGTGGTTCACGGAGAAGATGAGCAATCAATTTATCAGGATCCGTTAGTCTCATATCTTGAAGCAAGGGAGGGAAGTGAACACATAGTCTATCAAGCCTTTGAAATTGTGGTCGCAGACCAATGCGAAGAAGGAAATCCTTACCCTCAACCCGTCCTTTCAAACGCATCAATCATGGTAGCCAAAGAAATGATCAAACATGGTTACCAACCTGGGAAAGGGCTCGGGAAATCATTGCAAGGAATAGCTGAACCAATTACCTTGACTACCAGCGAGGAGTTCTTTGGGGTAGGCTTCCGACCCACGCCAGCTGATGTAAAATGGGGCAAAGAAAACAAAGGATGATGGTTGGGTCTTACCTCAGCCTGTTCTGCAGCTGTATGAAACATTTGTCAAGCCTAAGCACGGTGAAGAGGATGAAGATGAAGCCTTTATGGCCGAAGAAATTGAAGAAATTTGTGGGGCTATGAGGCAGATGCTGTATGAAACCCACATGGTCTAGCCAGGGGAAGGCTCAAGCACTGTTGAGGTGCTATACATGGGACCCAATGCCAAGCTGCAAAATTGGAAGGCTACGCCATTCCCAATCAGGCGGGAGCCCCGGTAGACCTGTCCTGCCACTTTCTCTGCATCACGAGTTATTCCAGGTGTAACTCGGATGTTTTTCTTTAGTTTCTTGTCTTTTAATTCCCAGTGTAAACCCTTTTATCTTCAAAATTCAACGAAATGAAATCAATATTTCATCGTTCATCTCTCTATCCCTTCTGATTTTTTATTTTTCTTTCTTCTTTTCAGTTCTAATAATGCGGCTTTAAATAACATGACATGCTTGCGGACTTCATCCCAGATCCAAAAACGCTGTCTAACTGTGAAGTAATGAATCAAGAACCGGAATATGATGAAGAAGAGGCTTTTAAGGAAATAAACTGAGAATTGGAACAATTTGAGAATAGACCTAAGCCGAACTTAAATGATACTGAGCCGGTTAATTTGGGTATTTTTGAAGAAGTCAGGGAAACCAAGATAACCACTCACACAGATGAGAAATCCCGACATGCATTAATCCAACTCTTGTTTGAGTTCAAAGATGTGTTTGCTTGGTCATATGATGACATGCCAGGACTCAGTGTTGATATGGTGGTTCATAAGTTGCCAACTTACCCTGATTATCCCCCTGTCCAACAAAAGCAAAGAAAGTTTAAAACTGATATCAGTGACAAGATCAAAGAAGAGGTCACAAAACAGCTGAAAGCAGGAGTAATCCGGGTAGTTCGATACACCACGTGGCTAGCCAATGTATTCCCAATACCAAAGAAAGATGAAAAAACCCGAGTGTGTGTGGATTACAGAGATCTGAACAAAGGAAGTCCCAAGGATAATTTTCCTTTGCCAAACATCCATATCCTTGTTGATAATTGTGCCAAACATGAGATACAGTCCTTTGTGGATTGTTACGCGGAATATCACCAGGTGTTGATGGATGAAGAAGATGCTGAAAAGACAGCCTTTACCACACCTTGGGGCACGTACTGTTACAGGGTCATGCCATTTGGATTGAAGAACGCCGGGGCAACCTACATGAGGGCGATGACTACCATTTTTCATGACATGATGCATCAAGAGATAGAGGTGTGCGTGGATGATGTGATTATCAAATCTAAGACTAAGGAGGATCATGTTTGAGATCTGAGGAAATTCTTTGAGCGGCTACGCAAATATGATCTGAAGCTAAACTTAGCCAAACGTGCATTTGGAGTCCCAGCCGGCAAGCTCTTGGGATTTATAGTCAGTCGAAAAGGCATTGAGCTAGATCCAACAAAGATAAAGTCTATTCGGGATCTACCCCCTCCAAGAACCAAGAAAGATGTTATGAGTTTGTTGGGAAGATTGAATTACATCAGCCGGTTTATCGCTCAGTTGACCCCCCC
>MCJB01048109.1:0-13462 GCA_002018475.1 Nicotiana obtusifolia
CTGCTGGAGTCCCTCAAATTTTCCGAAGATTTCGGCTGCCTCTGTGGCTGCCGTCTGCCGGTCTCCTTCTGAGTCGCGGCTAACATTCTCAATATCAGTTTCGGCCTGGAGCATCCTGCGATCCAGGTCATCCAACCTTTGTAGTAGGGTGGACTGTATGTCAGGGACAGATTCCACAATAGGCCGTAGTGTTTCAACCGTCTGTTCGAGGGCCGTGATCCGGTCCCCGTAATTCACCATGGTCAGAAATGGTGATGGCTACGTTCCCTCGTCCGATGTCGAGCCTAGGCTCTGATACCAACTGTTACGCGACGCCTTCCGGAGATTCTTTGGAAGGGTAGCGTAAGGCTAAGCAATCGCTGTCAATGCGATTGCCGTCCGCCAACCGAGGTCCCCTCCGCACGCTAGACTAGATTGTCAGTGCCGTGCGGGAAAACCAATTTATGAGTAACGAGAGAATTTGAGAGCTTGAGCAGAAAAGTGAGAAAAATAGCTTGCTTGAATAAATGAAAGTCTATTACAAAAACTACGCGGTGTCGAGGGGGTGAGACACCAGTACAGAGAATTGCTTGCTTGCTTGAATGTTTGAATGCTTATACCCCCCTAATAATGCTTAAAATAAATAAACCAAAGTTACACGAGTAGATCTAAGAAAGCTGTAAAATCATACTGAAAGTAAATAAAGTAAACCTATCTATATTTACAAAGAAAAAGGACTTAGTCTTCTACAAAGTAGAAACAATTCCGTCAGCAGCAACATTATCCTTTTGGCTCAGGGTCCACGCGCAGCGTTGTCTGCGCGCACGGCGCTATGGGTGTCTGCCTGTGGTTGGCATTGGCGCTGGCTGTCCGTGGGGCGACAGAGGCGCTTGCGCGCTTGTCACTTGGAGCGGCCAAGACCACGGGGTCGACCGTGGCGCTAGGCTTTAGGAGGCTTGCCAGGACGCTACGGGGCGCGTCCAAGGGGTCATGGGGCACGGCTGGAAAGCCGCCCATGACATAACTAGTGATAGTCTTGTTTACACTCCCTCATACTTCTTAATAACTCACATTTGACAAGGCAAAAGTCTCATCCACTTAGAACTCGGAACATGATGCCCGCCTTCGAAATATCGGGGTCATGGTTCGGAATCGGTTCTAGCCTTGAACGATTTCGAAGAACATTGTCGGGCAATCAAGCACGGCTAACGAAGGTAGTTTTTTTACCTTTTATAGAGTTGTACCTAGAGTAGGATTCTCCTACTATATAAAGAGGGTCTGATAATTCATTAAACACACTGCAACACGCATTCAAAAGCAATATATTATTATTTTCTTTGTTATTAGCTTTTTCTCTTATTTATCAGTGCTGGCCATAGCGAGCCCGGATCGAGGATGAATATTTTACTAAAGCTGGAACTATCATCCTTGTGTGGTTTGAATCCATTTTATTTTTGTTTGTTCAATTTGACCTAATCTATCGCTTTGTATCAGATTAATCCGCGTATCTTTTAAAACCACTTACAAATTTAATTGTTATTCTCATTTGAAGGTAAACTATTTGACGCCCACCATGGGGCTAAGGATAATAGCGGCAATTTGATACAAATTCCCATTACACACTTTATTTTACACTTGTTCTTTGGAGTATATTTGAGTCCAGGTTAAAGTTTGAAATGTCGAACTCCTAGTCTGTCCCTAAACGTGGATGCCGAATCCGACCACCATGGAGAGAACAGCAATGTCGCACCCGGTAATGAGGTGCCCCACGTCGATCTCGGCGGAGTTCCAGCTGCAAACCCGATCGACGCTAGCTCGCATGTGGCCATCAATGCAAATTTGCCTAACGACCATGAGAACAACGTCTGCTAGGAAGTATGATTGATTGCCCAAAATACACGCAGCGGTGAAGGTGATGAGATCAATTTGTGAGTGTTCTTTGAAATGTTACAGGCTCAACAGGTAGCGATCACCTAGTTGCAGAACCAAAGCCGCGCGCCGAGTGGAATTGAGCCCGAGCCATCCCGGGAAGTCACCTGTAGAAATGAACCGGTCACGGAGAGGCCAAATGAAAATGAATCGGAGACCAACCCCTAAATCATAAAGAAGTTCGAGGAGCTGACAAAAAGGGTAGAATCGGAGAAGAAGAAAATCGAAGCCAATGACAAAAAGGTGAAAACCTATAATTCTAGGAGCGACCAAATCCCAGGAGCACTGCCGATATTATAAGGCATGGATTCCAAGAAGTTTGTTCCAAAACCTCTTCCTCCGAGCGTAGCTCCAAAGCTGATCCGTAAGAAGTTCCGCATGCCCGAGATTCCTAAATACAATGGAACAACCGACCCAAATGAGCATGTGACCTCCTACACGTGCGCCATCAAAAGGAACGACTTGGAGGATGATGATGTCACGACCCAAAATCCATTATAAGTCGTGATGGCGCCAAATGACGCTGTCAAGCAAGCCAACGGTGATTGACAATTTAATTACACATTTTAGTTACTTGAAATCATAATTCCCATTAATTAAATAGTATAAAGTGAAGATTCCAGGGTGAAATGATAATAATTACGTGAACTACCATACTAAACATCCAGTACGAACCCCCAAAATCCGGTGTCACAGTGTATGAGCATCAAGTAGGAAATACAATAAAATACAATATCTGTATGGAATACAAGTTAGACAGGAGAACATAAATAACGATGATGGAGACTCTATATGCTGCGGACTGTAATATAGAATGCAACTCACCTTAAATTCCCAGCAATAGCTGCGCCTCTGCGCCCAAGAGACCACCAGAAATGTAAACATGCACAATAAGTGCAGTAGTGTAGTATGAGTACGTAAATACGCGTACCCAGTAAGTATCTAGCCTAACTCTGGAGAAGTAGTGACGAGGGGTCGACATCGATACTTACTAGTGGTCCAATAAATCATGTATAATAAGAAGTAAACAAGTATGCGGAAGAGTAAATAAACAGTATAAACTGATATAAATACGAGGTACAATCCTCCTCCGAACTATAAACTCAAGCTCCCAATTAGCAATTACCTCCTCAACCGGAGTATATATAAAATGAACCTCACCAGATAGGTCGTCACAACTCAAATCAGGAAAAAAAAACACATGAATACTTTGATTTCTTATCAAATATTACGCATGACGTTGCTAAGGCGAACGGCCCGTTCCATAGGAGTGTTTTATAGAAATGCTGCGGCGAACGGCCCGAGCCCATCATAATGTGTGCACTGCCGAGGGTCAAACGACATGAACCATAGATGCATCTATTACACTGCTGAGGTGAATGGTTCTCTCCCATAAGAGTATGGTACATAATCATGCCGAGGCAAACGGCCCGATCCCATTCGAATAAGAAGCTTTAACGGATCTCTGATCCCATTTACGAATAAAAATGTGAGTTATGACTTTTAAGGAAAATCTTGCAATGCACAATACCAGAGAAATTCATAAGGGAAGCACAAATTATTCTGCAGATTATCAAGTAGCTCGTGACATCTCTACAATAGCGAGTCTATCATCCTATCCAAGTCTAGTTTCAAGTCATAACACGAAATAAAGGAATTTAAACGAGCAAAGATAACTCAAATGGTACAATTATAGCATGTCGTGAACCTAAGTGTATCCGAACATAATCAGGAATTCTAGAATACGCACGGACACTCGTCACCTCATACGTGCGTAGCTCCCACAACATGTAGCACATAAGAATATAACACATATGGGGTAATTTTTCTCTCATAAGGTTAGACAGAAGACTTACCTCGCACCGAAGTTTCATAATCGGCTCCAACGCCTCTCTAACACCTCAAATCAAATACCCATCGATCCGAACTAGTCAAACAATCATGAAAAATCAATAAACATATACTCCAACATCATAATTAATTTATTTATAACAATTTTCAACTCCGCTCGAAAAGTCAATAAAGTCAACCCTCGGGCTCACATGTCCGGATTTTGAAAATTATTAAAAATAAATATTACCCATAACTCATATGGTCTATATCCAAAAAATCATCCAATTCTTCAATCAACCCTCAAATCAAGGATTTACCATTTCTCAACTTTGGGGCTCAAAATCCCAATTTCTATAATTCAAATACGGATAAAAATAATAACCAACGAAAATAATAAAGGAGAAACATCAAAATATAGATCAGATATTTACCCCCTTGTTGAGACGAGAACAACACCGCGAAAATCACCTCAAACGGAGCTCTAGAACTCAAGATATGCCAAAAATACTAAAATTCTCGGTTTAAAACACTATCCATATGATTTTTCTTCATCGCCTTCGGGGGAGACCTTCGCGTTCGTGAAAAGTAATATTTTGCGTTGACCGATCAACCTAGAAATTCTTCTTCGCATTCGCAGAACCTCTCTCGCATTCGTGAAGAACAAAGCTTCGCACCAGACACCAGCAATTTGTCTGACACGGAAATGGGCATAACTCTCTCATACGACATCGGAATTCGATGATTCTTGTTGCTACGGCTCCGTAATTACGGCACGGATCTAATAGTTTAATCTAATCATAAATAAAAGCCCGTTTTCTCAATATAGTGCCCTTTATGCCCAAAGAAATGACGCTGAAACATCAAATAAGAGCGCGACACCTTCCAAACACATCTGAAACACACACGAGGCCCTCGAGACCCCATCTAATCACACAAACCAGTCTCAAAACATAACACGAACCTACTTGAGGCCTCAAATGACACCAAACAACAACAAAACCATGAATCGACGATTGAAACCTTCTTTAAACTTTCAAACAACGCGTCCGATTCATACTTAAACATTCCGGAATGACGCTAAAATTTGCGTGCAAGTCACAAACCACGATACGAACCTATTACAAGGCTCAGAACCTCAAAAGGACATCGATAACATCAAAATTCACATCAAATCAAACTTATGAAATTCTAAAACCTTCAAAATGGAAGCTTTTCATAATAAGCGCCGAAATGCTCCGGGACCACCCGATACTCAACCCGAACATACGCCCAATTCTGAAATCATCATACGAACCTATTGGAACCTTCAAATTCCGATTCCGAGGTCGTTTAATCAAAAGTCAAACCTTAGTCAATTCTCCCAACTTAAAGCTTCTGAAATTAGAATTTTCCATCCGAATCAACTCTGAACCTCCCGAAATTCGATTCCGACTACGTGTACAAGTCATAAAACATGAAGTAAAGCTACTCAAGGCCTCAAACCGCCGAGCGACACACTAGAGTTCAAAACTACCGGTCGGGTCGTTATAAATGAGATCGAGTCTATCCTCCTGAAAAAGTTTGGGGAAACTGTATCAAAGGGAGCTATGATATGGTATCACAATCTACCTCCTAATTCTATTGACGCGTTTGCTATACTTGCAGATTCCTTCGTAAAAGCAGACGCCAGGGCTATCAAGGTCGAGACCAGGAAGTCAGACCTTTTCAAAGTAAAACAGAAGGATAATGAGATGCTCAGAGAATTCGTGTCCCGGTTTCAAATGGAATAGATGGACCTGCCTCCGGTCGCGTACGACTGGGCCGTTCAGGCCTTAACCCGAGGACCCAATGTTCGAAGCTCGTTGGATTCGCAGCAGCTGAAACAAAATCTGGTAGAATATTTGGCTGTTACTTGGTCCGACGTGCATAACCGGTATCAATCAAAAATCAGGGTAAAAAATGATCAGCTTGGGGCCCCTTCCGGGTCCATTTATCCCATCATAGCCATCGACAGGGTCAAGAGAGACGTTGATCGTGAACCAAGATCAAGCAGGAATCAGTATCAGCCATACAATGGAGACCGAAGAAGTGGTGGGTCTGGGCGAAACCCTGTGAGAAGTGAAAGGAGGTGTGATCGAGGTCAAAACAATCGGGGACTCATGAGTAAAAACGGTTTTGATAGGCCTATCGGGCCTAAGGAAGCGCCAAGGTTATCGGAGTACCAACTTCAACGTCGATGTTGTTGCAATCACTATCCGCCATCGGACGCATCACAGACACCAAGTGGCCTCGACCTATACAGTCCGATCCAGCCCAAAAGGATCACAACTTAATATGCAAGTATCATGGCACACACGGCTACAGAACAGAGGATTGCCGACAATTAAGGGAGGAGATAGCCGATTATTCAACAACGGACATCTCGTTCCTGAGCGATCGACCCAAAAATATTTCCGGAATAGAGATTCTGATAAACAGACCGAGCAGGAGGAGCCTCAACACGTCATTAGCATGATCATCGGTGGGGTCGACATTCTCCAAGGGCCGATGTTAAAGCGCACCAAAGTATCCATCATGAGAGAAAAACGGACTTGAGATTACGTACCATAAGGGACCTTGTCTTTCAACGATGAGGACACTGAAGGCATCGTGCAGCCCCACAACAATACACTAGTAATATATGTACTCATAAATAAATCTCGAGTTAAGTGTGTATTGAGTGATCCAGGTAGCTCGGCCAATATCATTAGATCGGGGTTTGTGGAACAATTGGGTTTGCAAGACCAAGTTGTGTCTGCAGTCAGGGTTCTAAACAGATTCAACATGACATGCGAGACCACTAAAGGGGAGATAACATTACCGGTGAATACAGCCCGGACAATTCTGGAAATGAAGTTTTGTGTGACCGAGGGAGACATGAGGTACAATGCTTTGTTTGGGATACCATGGATTCACAACATGAGGGCATTACCCTCGACACTGCACCAGGTGCTGAAATTCCCAATGCCCAGAGGAATTAAAACAGTTTACAGAGATCAACCGACCGTAAAGGAGATGTTTGCGATTGACGAGGTAATCGCGGTATCCGCACTTTCGACATTGAAGGTCATAAACCCAATGGCCAAAGATGAGACCAAATAGAAATTACCGATACCAGCCCCAGCCCATCGGAGAAGCAGGAGACGGGTGAGGATGACGACTACGGAGTTCCCAGGTCTTTCATAGCCCCCGACATTCCGATGCTACCAAATCGACAGTCGAGGAACAGGAGCAAGTCGACTGATCGAGCACTTGCTGATCGTAAGGTATACCTAGGCACGGGGTTGAGTCCCGAGCTCAGGCAAAAACTCATTCAATTTCTTGTAGCTAACATAGATTGTTTCGCTTTGTCCCACCTTGATATGACAGGGTTCCCGCCGAAAATAAACACTCACAAGCTAAGCCTGGACCCGAAGTTCCACCACGTCAAGTAGAAAAGGAGGCCCCAGTATGAATCAAGCATGCGTTCATCAAGGACGAGGTATCTAAACTCCTTAAAATAGGGTCCATCCGGGAGGTTAAATACCCGGAATGGTTAGCAAATGTAGTAGTAGTCCTTAAAAAGAAAAATAAATTAAGAATGTGTGTAGACTATAAAGACTTGAATAACGCATGTCCCAAGGACTATTTTCCTTTGCCTAACATCGATCACTGACCGGCCACGAGATCCTCAGTTTTCTGGATGTTTGTTTCGGGTACAACAAAATTTGGATGGACCTGGGCGATCAGGAAAAAACTTCCTTCATCACAAAGTACGGCACCTACTGCTATAACGTGATGCCATTCGGACTAAAAAATGCCGGTGCCACTTACCAACGCCTAGTAAATCGCATGTTCGAAGAACAAATAGGAAAATCAATGGAGGTTTACATTGACGATATGTTAGTTAAGTCCCTGCGAGCAGAGGAACATTTGAAACATTTGCAGGAAACCTTCAGCAATATTGAAGAAATACACTATGAAGCTAAACCCGGAGAAATGCGCATTCGGAGTCAAGTCCAGAAAATTCCTCGGATTCATGGTGCCTAACTGGGGAATCAAGGTCATAGAGGACACTACTGTAGCGAACAACGTCAAGGCCGTACAAAGGTTAACCAGACGCATAGCCACTTTGGGTCGATTTATCTCGAGGTCCTCCGACAAGAGCCATCAGTTCTTCAAACTATTAAAGAAGAAGAATAACATCTCATGGACTCCAGAGTGCCGACAAGCCTTGGAGGAACTCAAGCGGTACCTCTCGAGCGCACCTTTGCTTCACACTCCGAAGGCAGACGAACAGTTGTACCTATACTTTGCAGTATCCGAGGTGGCGATAAGTGGAGTCCTGGTCCAGGAAGAAGAAGGTATGTAATTTCCTATCTATTATGTCAGCAGAACTCTAGGCGAGGCCGAAACTAGGTATCCTCACCTAGATAAATTGGCACTCGCTTTGCTAAGAGCCTCTAGAAAGCTAAAACCATACTTTCGATGCCACCCCATATGTGTTGTAACTACTTACCCACCGAGGAATATAATGCATAAACCCAAGCTCTCGGGACGACTGGCCAAATGGGCCGTGAGAATCAACGGGTACGATATCAAATATCAATCCTGGACCGCCATCAAATCTCAAATTTTGGCAGATTTCGCGGCCGATTTTACATCGGCCCTAATAACCGAGGTCGAAAGAGAGTTATTGTTGAAATCGAGGATTTCTTCAGGAATCTGGACCCTCTTTACGGATGATGCCTCGAACGCAAAGGGGTCCGGACTTGGCATCGTATTGAAGCCACCGACATGTAATATAGTTAGAAAATATGTTAGGACTATAAAATGACTAACAACGAGGTCGAGTATGAGGCCATGATTACAGGTATCGAACTGGCTAAAAGCTTGGGTGCAGAGGTGATCGAAGCTAGGTGCACCCTCCTTGTTGTGAACCAAGTTAATGGGACATTCGTAGTCAGAAAGAAGCGAATACAAAGATACCTAGATAAACTGCTGGTAACGCTATACTGGTTCAAGGAGTGGACTCTGCAACATGTACCTCGGGATAAAAAAAGTGAGGCCGATGCTCTAGCTAACTTGGGATCGTCGGTCGACGATGATGATTTCAACTCGAGAACAGTCGTACAACTCATGAGATCGATAGTGGAAGAAGGTCACGCCGAGATAAACTAAACAAGCCTAACCTGGAACTGGAGAAACAAATAAATAGAGTATCTGAAGACCGGAAAACTCCCTCGAATCCTAAATAAATAGAGTATCTGAAGACCGGAAAACTCCCTCGAATCCCGAAGACGGTACCTTATTCAGGAGAACATTCGATGGCCCGCTCACAATATGTCTAGGAATGAGAGATACCGAGAATGTCTTGAGGGAAGTCCACGAAGACACCCATGGAAATCATTCGGGCGTTGAATTATTAGTTCGAAAAATAATCAGAGCCAGCTACTATTGGATTGACATGGAAAAGGACGCGAAGGAGTTCGTACGAAAATGCGACGGATGTCAAAGGCACACTCCGATGATTCATCAGCCTGGGGAGCTGCTGTATTCGGTCTTGTCACCCTGGCAATTCATGAAATAGGGGATGGACATTGTCGGCCCCCTGCCATGGGCACCCGGGGTAAGGCTCAAATTATATTATTTATGATTGACTATTTTTCTAAATGGGTGGAAGCCCAGACATTTAAGAAAGTCAAGGAGAAGAAAGTTATTGACTTCATCTGGGACCACATAGTATGTCGGTTCGGAATATCGGCCGAGATCGCGTGTGACAACGAAAAGCAGTTCATTGGCAGCAAAGTGAGCAAGTTTTTCGAGGACCATAAGATCAAAAGAATCATATCGACACCCTATCACCCTAGTGGAAACGGGAAAGCGAAGTTCACCAACAAAACCATACTCCAAAACCTCATAAAGAGATTGACCGAAGCTAAAGGAAAATGAAAAGAAATCTTGCCTGAAGTCCTATGGGCATACCGTACAACCTCAAAGTCCAGTACCAGGGCCACCCCATTCTCGTTAGTTTATGGTGTTGAAGCTCTAATACCGGTCAAAGTAGGAGAACCGAGTCTCAGTTTTCGATATGCAACTGAAGAGTCAAACAACGAGGCCACGAATACGAGCCTGGAACTGTTAGATGAAAGGTGCGAGGCCTCCCTCATCTGGATGGCCGCCAAAAAGCAACTAATCAAAAGGTATTATAATCGAAGAGCCAACCTTCGACACTTCAGTGTCGGGACTTGGTATTAAGGAAGGTGACGTTGAGCACCCGGAACCCGAATGACGGAAAGCTGAGGCCAAATTGGGAAGGTCCATATCGAATTATCGAGATCACCGGCAAAGGATCATACAAACTCGAAGCAATGAACGGTGAGCGATTACTGAACAATTGGAACGTGGCCCATTTAAAATGATACTATTGCTGAGGTACGATGCCGTTCATTTATTTTCTTTACATATTTGACTAACAAGTGCAGGTAATGATCAAGGGACGATACAACTATTAGGCCTGAAAGTACACGTTGCGCTCTTTTTTCCTTAGATCGGTTTTGTCCCAAATGGATTTTTCGGCAAGGTTTTTAATGAGGCAACAGTGGATCATTCTAACTTAGAATTGAAGACCAGCTATGAACCGGTATCAAAGATCACGTCAATAGTATCCGAGGCTTCTCTAAAGTTCAGCCTCGAATACTGGGGGCATCACCCTCGGATAACGATTTTAGCAAGGAAAGGAACTTTGTGCTCGAACAATCTAGGCTCGGTGGATAGGATTTATTGTAAGGGCCAAACGGTCAAATGAATTGTGCCCACATAGACCACCCAATCCATAACAAAAAGCTTGAACACATTTGAAAATTTATATATTGTGCACAGAAATGAAAGAAAGTTTCTACCTTGCAGAAAAATACTTTGTCTCTTAAAAATTATTACATTTTGTTCCCTTAAGACATCGAGCCCAAGGACTACCTCTATCCGGGTCCAAGGGATCACTCTCACTCGGGGACTGTTGTCCAAAGACGAACTTGAACAACTCGACCTACAAAGTCCGGGGACACGAAACCTATTAGGCAGTGCCCGTACTTCAAAGGTTATGGCCATCTCTATTTAGGGACTATTGTCCCGGACAAGCCCGGATAGCTCGGGTAATAAGCCACACCCGAACTTAAAAGGCTACGACCATCCTAGAATGACTCGGAGACGTCCAAGATCCGTAACCAAAACACAATGTCTTCAAAATTTCTAAACTGGTTTGAAGGCTACCCTAAGCAAAATTAAAAAACATTCTAAATAAACATTTCGAGGAAGCTTCTGGTCATACCAAGCCCCCCACGAGTCTTAAGTAAAATAATATCGAAAATGAACAATGTTCAAATCCCCGAATAAGACCTAATTATTACGTGCTAAGGCATCCGAAATCTTTGCAATCATAAATAAAAAAGCAAAAAGAAACAAGATTGAAAATTGCCGAAGGGAAAAAGCCTTTTATATATATACACATAAATTTTACAAAGGCCAAACGACCTCAACAAAATGCAAAAGTACAAAAGCCAAATATTACAAGGCACCTATGATGCCTGATCCTCACCGGAACCCGCCTCATCACCGGGACCATCGGGGTATTCTCCGCCCCCGGATCCGCGGGAACCTTTGGAGTCTTCTTCATCCTTGGGATAAGCCAACTTTTTGGTTTCGGCCTCGAGCCCCTTAACATTTTCGATCTCGGCCAATAAATTGAAACCCCGAGTGTGAACCTCCTCGAGGGCCTCCCTTCGGGACTGCTACTTCACATATTCAACAAAGTCTTTCAGGCGGTCCTAGGCTGCCTCAGCATCGACTTTGTACTGGGCCACCATCTCATCGGCATCGGCCTTGGCTATTTCTTCCACTGACTTAGCTGCTTTAAGCTCCTTGGCAAGGGTCTGCCGAACGACAACAGCCGAGCTCAGTTAAGACCGGTGCTCCTTATTTTTTTGGGACCAGGCCTCAGCTTTCTCCCTTATCGCTCGAAGTTGAGCCTCCGCCGAGGCCAATTACGCCCGAGAAGTCTCCTTTTCCGAGGCCAAGCGATCCATCTTGCCCTTCCACTCTTCGGCCTCGACCTTAATTACATCCATCTAGGCCCGTAGTTGGTCGATTCGATCAATCTTTTGTTGGACCTCGGGGTTCGAACCATTAATCATCGTATCTAGCTCATTGTCACTAACTTCAAAGATTTTTACTTGTTCCACCAGGTCGGCGTGTTCTTTTTGAGCCGCGTCCAACTCGGCTCGAAGGCTCTTAGTCTCTCCTTCACGTTGTTCGCTGAGAAGTTTGTACACGTCTCTCTTCTCAGCAAGCTCTTTGACTTCGGCCTCGAGTTGGTTCAGCTCATCCCGATACCGAAGGAAGGTTTCATGGTGAAACACCAAGACCTGCAAATATGAGAAGAAATATTAGGATCTTCAAGAACTAAAGATGAAAAATGAAAAAGTTTGGCAACACCATACTCAGTTCAGCGCCTGTTGTGCCTCGTTGAACAGGCATGGCGCATCTACCACGTTCATTTTTGCTTAATCTTCCTCGATTATCAGGCACCGGAGGTAACTAACTACCCCAACAGAGGCAGAAATAACCCGGGCATCCTTCGAAACTGTGATGGTAATTGACCGCTTCCGACCAGGATTCGCACTCGGGGCAGGGAACCAGTTGACCAGTCTTAAGCTCGAGTTAGGCCCACCTGTTCTGAGGATGAACTTTTCCTCGGTACCTCTAATTCACCTAACCCAGTGGCGTCCTCCATGGCGGTGGAATCCACGCCGTCAAAAAATAGCGGAGGGGAGCGTCTGCTCCGTGGCCTCCCTCGTTGGGTCGTTCTTTCACCTTTTGGGCCTCATTGTACATAGACTCGGTAAACGAGGGTAACTCGGTGATGTCTATCACACCAAGTGCCTTCGTGGCACTGCCCGCTCCCAGGAAGCCTCAACCCAACCTCCTCATCGACCTCCCCAGCTGAGGAAGATCGGCCTCGCGGGCCACAAAAACAAAAGACTCTTCCCCCTTGGACTCGTCTTAAGCCGATAGAGCAAGTCCGAAGCTGGTGCTTGGGAGCTGGTGTTTTTCTTTGGCTTGCGCACAAGCCTTCTCCTTGGTTTCTTTTTCTCCGAGCTCAGGGAACTCGGGGCCCTCCTCCTTTTCCTTTCTCCGGCTTGCCCCGAAGCAGGAAGATCAACAAAAAAGTCCTCGTCCCCGGCCGGAGGCCTAAGTTTAACATTTTTAGGCAAACCTGCAAAAGATATTAAAGGAAATAAGAACGCGATGTTAGAAGATAAAGTTCAATACAACTTGTTCGGATAAGAACCTTACTAGGGAATGGGCCTCCCGACAGCCTTTTGAAAGTTCGCGCCATGAGCGCTCGGAGTAGGGCATATGTGACACAATGCCCTCGACCCACTCCTTGAGTCGAGGGATAGCACTCAGAACTCGAGCAAGGGCTACAACATAACAAGCACCGATAAGAAAAGGGAAGATAAGGCATAAAATCGACGCTTAAAGGGAATACTTACGTGATGCGTTCCACCTTTCAGGGAACGACTCCACTCGGCAGGTACCAGGTCGACGGTCCTCACTCGAACAAAACGTCCTTGCCAACCCCGATCCTGGTCATCGTCGATGCTCGAGAACGGGGCTTTGCTGGCCCTGCGTACTAGCTTTATCAGTCCCCTCCCCCCCCCCCCCC
>MCJB01048109.1:14102-49042 GCA_002018475.1 Nicotiana obtusifolia
GGAAGATTCGGGGATTGTATAAGCGGAGTAGATGATCGATGGTGAACAAGAACCCATCGATTTTGTTCACAAAGAATCGGAGGAGGATCACGATCCTCCACAATGATGGATGAATCTGGCCAAGGCACACGTTATACCTCCTGCAGAAGTCTAAGATGATTGGGTCTATCGAACCCAATGTAAAGGTATAAGTGTAAACACTTAGATATCCCTCGGTATGGGTGGTAATGGCCTCTTCGGAGTCAGGGACCACTATGTCTTTGTCGCCCCAGTTGTAGTCTTTTCAGACCGTAGGGAGGACCTCTTCGGTAATTGAGCAGATGTATCTCGAGGCTTCCTCATGCCGACCCTGTACCGAAGAAGACTTCTCAACCTTGAAGTCGTCGGTGACCGAACAACCACTGGGAATGAACATCTTCAAGGGGGCTCTTTCACCGGTTCATCAACAACCCTATCGGGGACAGTCTCCTCGACCTCAGTAGTCGATTACGAGGAAGAAGGAGCATCTCTCTGAGGAATAATTTTTGAGGTTTTTTCCATTGTTATGGAAGAAAAAGCTTGGAAAAGATGGAGAAAGATTGAAAGTTGAAAGATTAGATTTGTTGGCTTGAGTAGGAGATTAGTAAAAGTTTTTGAGTACTGAAGAACCTTGAGTAATGGAGGAAAAAACGCTAGAAAGTATTGAAATCCTGAAGGTACGAAGGTATAAGATTTGGTGGAAAGTGAAAAATGGATAGAGGATGGGGTATTTATAGGAGTTCAGCAATGTTTTGCATCCAGGGACAGCAGACTGGCGGCTGACATGCATTTAATGCAATTATGACATGACTGACGAGATGTTTCAGGTGTTTTGTCATTTCTGCCGTGATGTGTCGAAGTAAGAACGGGGAGCTCATGTCATTTCTTGTTATTTACTCTCCAAGAAACGAGGAGACTATCTGTATATGGGTAAAATCGGGCTCATGGTACACCCCTATCTCCGACAAAGTAAGCCAAGCTCTAGACGTGATGACAAAGGATCGAAATCGAGGCAAAAGTCTCATCGAGTCAGAACCCGGGGGCATGATGCTCGCTCATGAGAATATTGGGGTCATGGTTCGGAATCGGTCCTAGCCTTGAATGACTTCGAAGAACATTGTCGGGCAATCAAGCACGCCAACGGAGGGCCGTTATATCCTTGACCGGCTGGATATCACAGCGGTGATCTCGACACGTATCGATAAAGAGCCGGCAATTAGTTAATCGGAGGATTTTTTTTTACCTTTTATAGAGTTGTACCTAGAGTAGGATTCCCTTACTATATAAAGGGGGTCTGACAATTCATTAAACATATTGTAACACGCATTCAAAAGCAATATATTTTTTTTTGTTCTTAGCTTTTTCTCTTGTTTCATCAGTGTTGGCCATAGCAAGCCCGGATCGAGGGTGAATATTTTACTAAGGCTGGAACTATCATCCCCGTGTGGTTTGAATCTATTTTATTTTTGTTTGTTCAATTTGACCTAATCTATCGCTTTGTATAAAATTAATCTGCGTATCCTCAAAATCACTTACAAAATTTAATTGTTATCCGCTTTTGAGTGTAAACAAAACATTCACTAAATTAAAATAATCATGGTATCTTCCAATACAAGATCAAATTCATAGTTGTGAAATTCTGCACAAATTTAAACAGCGTAATAGCAGTTGATGTAGATTTTGAAAAAGAAAAACTTTTCTAGTTGCGTAATCCACTAATTCTTACATTATTTTTTACACCAAAAAAGAATATTCCTTTTATATTCTTCTCTCTCTTCTATATTATGTTATTTACTTTATAAAACAAATCCTTTTTTTTTTCCTTTTTACATATTTTTCCCATGTAATTTATATTTATTTCTTATATAACCATTTAATATAAAATTATTTTATACCTTTAATTTTTAAATAATATAAATTACAAGAAAATATTATACATTATACAGATAAAAATGAAATCATTAATAAGATATAATTAAATAAATATTACATTATGGTAAAATTTAGTTTAATTTTTATATAAATATTCAACTTACAATATTAGTATGTTGCTCCCATAAATGCTCTGTTAATGCATTACGAAGTACAAAATGAACATCTTTGTCCTTAATTTTTTTTTGCCAAGCTAAAAATTATTCAATCGGTAATTTTCATCTACTACCATTTTTACTGTTGGAGTTGGACCTCCCAAGCATTTTGAATTGGTGCATTAAGATTACATTCATCCTTGATTATCATGTTTGTGCAGTATAATTGTTACGCGGCGCCTTCCTGAGCTTCTTTGGAAGGGCGACGTAAGGCTAGGCAATCGATGTCAGTACGATTGTCGTCCGCCAACTGAGGTCCCCTCCGCACGCTAGACTAGATTGTCAGTGCCGTGTGGGAAAACCAATATCGTAGGCAACGAGAGAATTGAAAGCAATAGTTGATGATGAATGCTGATTGTATTGAAAATGCTGAAAGCTATTACAAAGCTAATGCGGTGTCGAGGGGGCGAGACACCAGTACAGAGAAATGATTGCTTGCTTGAATGTTTGAATGCTGATACCCCCCCTAATAATGCTTAAAATAAATAAATCAAAATTACAGGAGTTGACCTAAGAAAGCTCTAGGAGCACAATGAATATAAAACAAGTAAATCTATTCTATATTTACAATGAGAAGGACTTAATCTTCTATGATGTAGAACCAAGTCCGATGGCAGCAACTTTGTCTTGAGGATCAGGGTCTGCGCGCGCGTTGCTGTCGGCACGCGCGGCACTATTGATGTTGGCCTGCGGCTGGGCGCTGGTGCTTGTGCTTGGATCATGATGGATGCGCGCGGCATTGGCTGTGCGCGCGACATCGCTTGTCTGCGCGGCATTGTCTATGCGCGCAGCATTGTTGACACTCGCAAGCCGCTGGGCGCCGGCAAGGAATGTTGGTGGGGCGACAAAGGCACATGCGCGCTTGTCACTTGGCGCTGCCAAGACCACGGGGCCGACCGTGGCGCTAGGCTTTGAGAGGCTTGCCAGGACGCCACGGGGCGCGTCCAAGGGGTCATGGGGCGAGGCTGGAAAGCCGCCCATGACATTCTCCCCCACTTGAGTTGGCGCCGTCCTCGGAGCCTTATTTGCCTGAGGATGATGATGATGTTTTCGGCGTCTGTTGGCTGGGAGGTCTGTTCCCCTCTGCGTTGTGGAGTGATGATGAGGGTCTGAATGACGCTCCATGTATTTGCGCAATGATTTGAGGCGGCTGACATGGAACACTGGATGGATTTTCCACCAGGATGGAATGTTGACCTGGTATGTAGCTTTCCCAAGGCGTTTTTCAATGGACATGGGTCTGATATATGGCCGCAATAGACGAGGGTCCTTGGCCTTCCCTGCAAATAAGTACCACTTTGGGACTCTTACCATCACTTTGTCTCTTATTTGATATTGAGCAAAGCACAGGTTCTGTTCAGCATGCCTCGTGGCCCTGTTTTGGGCTTTGACGAGATAGCTCCGCACTATCTGCATGGTTTGCTCCCATTCCTTCGAGAAGCTGGCAGCTTTATGCAATGTTGGCATGTTTGACGCATTCATCATTTGTGGGAGTAGCGGTTGCTGTCCGGTAACAATTTCAAAAGCGCTTTTGTTTGAAATGGCACACTTTTGTGAATTGAAACACAGTTGAGCAGCATCCAAAAGCTTCACCCAATGTTGTTGCCACCCCGTTGCAAAGTGGCGGAGATATTCCTTCAGCATAGGGTTGAACCGTTCTGTTGGGTCATCTGCCTGATGATGCATGTTTGAGTTGTGGCTGACTGTGGATCCAAGGCACCCAAAGAGTTGGGTCCAAAATTTGCTAGTGAAGCGTGAGTCGCAGCCACTAATGATGTGTTTGGGCATACCCCAATATTTGACAATATGGGCAAAGAAGAGTCGAGCTGTATCCTCTGCCGATATGCTTTGTGGAGCTGCTATGAATGTGGCATACTTGGAAAACCGGTCTACTACAACCAGGATGGTTGCAAGATCTCCGACCTTGGGTAATCCAGTGATGAAATTGAGGGAAATGCTTTCCCATGATCTCTGCGGGGCAGGTAGCGGTTTCAAGAGTCCCGCCTATGCTGGGCGATCCGACTTGTCCTTAGGACATGGTTGGCAAGTCTTCACGCAATGTGGGGCGCCATCCATTGCTTGACGCCGATGATTTGATTTCTGATTCTTGAGGATGGGGGTAGCCTGAACTTTGGGTTCATGTATTTTCCCTCCTTTCCTCGACTGCATGGCCGAGATGTTTTCCGCAACCATCTTTATGGGTTTGCATGGAATCACACGGGGTTTGGCCCCGTTTTCTCCCATCATCAGGAGCATGTCAGCGAATGGCACCGGTATGGTGTTGGTTTGTCTCAGGAATTCCAATCCCACTATCAACTCGAAGTCATCGATGATAGCTATGCGTAGGTTGAATCTTCCCTCATATGGACCAAGCTTCATTGGTACTGCTTTGGCTTTTCCACTCAGCGGCTGGGATGGTGAGTTGATAGCTTGACACTTCCCTTACACTTTTTCACGACCAGACCGAGGCGCTCTACCTGAGATGAGGCTAGGTAGTTGTGGGTAGCACCTGTGTCTATCATGGCTCGGATGGGGCGGCCGTTTACTTTCATGTCGACGAACATGAGGGTCCTCTCTTTTTTGGTGGGAGGCCTCTCATCCACCTTCTCTTTCCCTTTCTTGGTGATCGGGCATGCGTTCTCCTTAGGGTTACCAGTGCTGGGTCCCGCTAAGGTGTCTGTGATGGAGCTAACAAGTGCATTGAAAGCACCTACTTGCTCCGCGTCGTCAGAGTCAGTGTCTGACTCGTCTTCGACTGCCTGATGAGCGTTGATCTGTACATGTGGGCATTCATTGTTCCAATGTTGCCCACCGCAGTGACGGCATTCTGAGGGAGGCTTTCTCCCTTGATTGTTGTTGACTGATGCAGCGGTGTTGCTGCTTGATAAAGAAGTCTTAGATCTGGATGCACTTCGATCTCCCCCATTTCTGCTAGGGCCACCATGGCTTGGTTGGCTCCCGTTGTATCCTCCTCGGATAGGCGGCTGGGGCCTATCCTTTAGAGATTCCAAATGATAGTCCCCAAGGCATTCGACAGCTTGGATTGCCTTGGGCAGGGTATCTACCCTCTGACGTTGCAGCTCTGCACGAGCATGAGGTTTCAAACCTTCTATGAATGCGAAGAGTTTGTCTTTGTCCCCCATGTCTCGTATGTTTAGCATGAGCGCGGAGAAGTCCCGCACGTACTCCCGCACTGACTTGGTTTGGCGGAGTTCCCACAGTTTTCTCCGTGCATTGTATTCCACATTCTCGGGGAAGAACTGTAGGCGTATGGCTACCTTTAGTTCCGCCCATGTCTAGAGATTGTCTTCACCGGCCCTGATGGCTTCATATTTCACTCGCCACCAGAGTTTAGCATTGCCCTGAAGATACATGGCAGCAGTTGCTACCTATTTTGCTTCGTCCAGTGGACCAACGGCATCGAAGTATTGTTCGATGTCGAATATGAAATTCTCCACTTCTTTAGCATCCCGGGCTCCATTGTATGGCTTTGGCTCCGGAATTTTCAGCTTTTGTGGAGCAGGAACAATGTTCATGGCGCCCACAATATGATTGTCGCCTCCTCTGAGCAAGCCTTGAAGGGAAACATTGACAACATTGAGCTGGCCTATCAAGTTATTTATGGTTTGCTGCATGGCAGTGATTCTGTCTGCCTCTTGTTCACGTTGGGCCAAATCCTGAGCACGCTCCTGTTGGAGGTCCTCGAATTTGCCATGAATGGCAGCTGCCTCAACAGCTGCTGTTTGACGGTCATCCTCAGAGTCCCGACTGATGTTTGCAATGTCATTTTCGGCCTGCCGCATCCTGAGGTCCAGGTCGTCCAACCTTTGCTCTAGGATGGTTTTTAAATTAGGCACCGTATCTACGATGGGCCGTAGTACGTCAATTGTTTGTTCGAGGACGGTGATCCGATCCCCTTGAGTCACCATGGTCAGAAATGGTGAAATGGCAACACGTTCCCTCGTCCGATGTCGAGCCTAGGCTCTGAGACCAACTGTTACGCGGCGCCTTCCTGAGCTTCTTTGGAAGGGCGACGTAAGGCTAGACAATCGATGTCAGTACGATTGCCATCCGCAAACTGAGGTCCCCTCTGCACGCTAGACTAGATTGTCAGTGCCGTGCGGGAAAACCAATATCGTAGGCAACGAGAGAATTGAAAGCAGTAGTTGATGATGAATGCTGATTGTATTGAAAATGCTGAAAGCTATTACAAAGCTAATGCGGTGTCGAGGGGGCGAGACACCAGTACAGAGAAATGATTGCTTGCTTGAATATTTGAATGCTGATACCCCCCTAATAATGCTTAAAATAAATAAACCAAAATTACAGGAGTTGACCTAAGAAAGCTCTAGGAGCACAATGAATATAAAACAAGTAAATCTATTCTATATTTATAATGAGAAGGACTTAGTCTTCTATAATGTAGAACCAAGTCTGATGGCAGCAACTTTGTCTTGAGGATCAGGGTTTGCGCGCGCGTTGCTGTCGGTGCGCGCGGCACTATTGATGTTGGCCTGCGGCTGGGCGCTGGCGCTTGTGCTTGGATCATGATGGATGCGCGCGGCATTGGCTGTGCGCGCGGCATCGCTTGTTTGCGCGGCATTGTCTATGCACGCAGCATTGTTGACACTTGCAAGCCGCTGGGCGCCGGCAAGGAGTGTTGGTGGGGCGACAGAGGCACATGCGCGCTTGTCACTTGGCGCTGCCAAGACCACGGGGCCGACCGTGGCGTTAGGCTTTGAGAGGCTTGCCAGGACGCCACGGGGCGCGTCCAAGGGGTCATGGGGCGAGGCTGGAAAGCCGCCCATGACATAATACATGTAGTTAATATATCATGGAGCACTTCTTTTCTCGAAAAACGTGAGGGCCCTGCAATAATTGCAAAACGAGATAGCAGAACTCTGAATGCACGTTCAACATCTTTTCGACATGATTCTTGTTTCATCGCGAAATATTTCTTCTTTTGAGAACATGGCTCACGAATAGTTTGCACTATAGTAGACAATTTTGGATATATACCGTCGACTAAATAATAACCCACATCTTATTCTTTTCCTTGAATAACATAATGGGCAGGAGGAGCAATACCTTAGCAAGATTAGAAAATAAATGTGATGAGTCTAAACATTAATGTCATTATTGGTGCCGGGCATACCAAAATATGCATGCCATATCCAAAGGTCATAGTCAGCTACAGCTTCCAGAATAATTGTTAGGGATCCACTACGCCCTACATATTGTCCAGCTCATGCTGTTGGATAATTTTTCCATCTCCTATGCATGCAATCTAGACTACCTAGCATTCCTCGAAAATATATGCCAAAATTAAAAATAAAATAAATATTATAAAGATATTACATAAAAACTATAAGTAATTACAAAATTATAATATGTTAAATTAAAAGTGTTATATAATAAAAATAATAATAGAATAATAATGAATACTAATGATGTTGATGAATAGTGTTACACCAAATTCTATTCACACATCAAAATGATGTAAGAAATGATATTGCATTGGAGCATCAAAATAACAAATCTTACACTAAAATAGCGTTTGATGTCAAAATTGGTGTCGGATTGAAAATGGTCTAAAAAGTCCTTTTTTAGGCTTTTGACCCCAAAAAGTAAAAGCGGAAACCAATTCCAAAGGGTTTGGAACTCCAAACCCTAGTTATCAACGTGCTTGCAAGCTTAAGCCTTAACACTCACTAAAAAAATTAGTTAAATTTAAATTCAAAAATCAATTCCAAAACAAGTTATGTCCTCCATTGTTTTCGAAAATCAAATCCAAAAAACCAAATATACCAGTGGAAGTATATTTGGCGTGGTTTAAATTGTTCCCTTCCTCTAAGAAAACTAGTGGTGGGCACTATGACGAGACTAGCAACAAATCTTGAAGTGCGAGCTTCCATGACTCATCATTTTTAGAGACGAAACTACCCCTCACAAATATCCCTAACCGCTCATATTATTTACACTGTTTTCTAAATTCTCCGTTCGGCGAATCTTCTTCCGGGGAATTCAACAAATAAACTAAGACGTCAACTTTTTATTCTTTCTAAAGACCTTAACTGTTATTTCTCAAATTGACTGCGTGGTCTGAGAGTGAAGGACTACAGTCAGTACCAAACTGAATAGGTCGCTCGCCGGCATCCGGGAAGCAACCGCCGGCGACGATTACCAATTTCTTCATCGCATATCTCTCTATGGTTGAAAATTCATCTGAATAACTTCTAGCAGTATTATCACTGTCAAATATATGGATAGGCAAAACCTAGCTTCATCGTCCTCTCCCGATAATTGTGCCGCCATCAATCATCCCCCACAACAAGATGCTTGGGTCAATACCTACCGGAGTTCAATTCCTCAATGGCACTCTCTTGCTACCTCACAGCAGGTACTGACTTTAACTTGTGTATCAGCTCCGGGAAATTTTCCGTTTGCCTCCGTACTTAATGTTTCATTTTATGTCCAGTTGTTCTTTTGCTACAGTAATTGTTCACAAAATATAATCTTTCTTATTGGACTTAACCCACAAAGGTATTATAAGAAGTTGTTTCAGTGTTTATGACAGTAGGATGTGCTTTTGGCTCTCTATTGGATGAAATCAGTTATGGAAAAATTGGTGGACCTTAGAACATTCTTGAAAAAATGTTGTGATTCTGACTTTTGTGCATTGTATTTTTTGTTTGCTGGTTTGAGATTAGAAATTTGAATTTAGATCCCCTAGCCAGTCGGGAATTAGCTTAAATTTGCTTCGGGTTATAGGCCACCTGGAATGATATTATTTGAAGCATTATAGAGAGAGGATCTTTTATTGTGGAGCTTCTTTGTTATAAATTACGAGGGCTAGAAATACGAAAAATCCATCTTAAGATAAAGATTAGTCATTTTCTAGGAACCTTTGATGGTTTTTGGTGTGTTTTTCTCCTTTGAATTTTACTTGTTTCTCCTTTGTAACACACAAAAACTGTTTCCATTCCTTTCTGTTGTAAAGTTCTTTACAGCCAAATCTTTTTTCTGTCGGGCTCAGAGAAGGTTGAAGACAGAGTTAGGCAATTTGAGGTTTTATTTGCTGACTTTTTTTTGCTCCCAACTGCTGAAATTTCTTGTTAATGACTTCTTTTGGCAGTCAGTGATCCCAATTTCAATATCCAGAGTTAATCAGGTAGATGCTGGCAGGCTGGACATTGAAATGTCAGCCATGCTAAAAGAGCAGTTGGTTAAGGTCTTTTCTTTGATGAAGGTACCCATCCTGCAACTTTTATATTTTATCTCGAATTCATCAAGTCTTCATGATTACCTTATCAGTCAGGTTTGATATGTGTTTTTTTTTTCTTTTTTTTGGGATTAGCCAGGAATGTTATTTCAATATGAGCCAGAACTTGAAGCTTTCCTCGAGTTTCTAATATGGCGATTTTCTATCTGGGTTGATAAGCCTACTCCTGGTAATGCTCTCATGAATCTGAGATATAGAGATGAACGTGCAAGTGAGATTAGAGGAAAAGGTTAGAAAATTATCTTCACGTAATCTTGTTCCTCCTTTTTCATAAGTAGCTCATACCAACCTTTTCCGTATCTCAGTAATGTTGGACATTTGTTCTTTTAAAATTGTCATGTTGTGTTGCAAGCTATGGATATTTGTGGATGTTGTTTTGTACTTCAGGGATGTGAAAAATGCTAGTTTGGAACTTTGGATATCCTTTTAAGCTATGTTGCTAGGACTCTTCAAAAATACCACTAGGTGCGTGTTGGATCCTCCAAAAGTAGTGAATTTTTGGAGGATTCGACACAGGTGCGGCGACATTTTTGGATAGTCCGAGTAACATAGCTTTGAAGTACTCATGTTTAGCTTTAGGCATTGGCTTCATTTTCTCTGAAGCCAAGTCGGTGGTATGTTATGCTCGTTCTCCTTCTCCTTTCTTTATAAGCCATTTTTTGTGCAAATAATGGCACCTCATATTGACATATTCTTTATTTATCTTCCTTCGTCGGCTCCAAGACATTGCTTTTCTTACAGAAGTGGGCAAGTAAGCTCGAAATTACTTTATAATAATTCTTTTATCTTCTTAAGACTCACTTAGAGGATATGTGGTATTTGGAAAACTAATGTTTATTTTGTATTTTCTGGAGAGGACCTCTGACTCTGGGTGAGATGATCCTCTTTGTCTTGCTCTATTTGATTACTAACAGATAACCTGAGTTACTCGAGCCTCGCAAAGTTTTAGATTCTATAGTTTGGTAAATCTAAATTGGCATGTGCATATAACATCAATTTCTGATGGAGGGGCCAGTGGGATTGACTTGAAATATCTCTTTGGTCTTAGTTTGTGTTTGAAGTGCAGAGGTTGACAGCTTGATGTAATTGCATTTCTTGTTTCTTGCCTCAACCACTATAATTTCAGTTGTAGTTTTATAGCTCGGCAAGTCTAAATTAGCAAGTGTATAACATCATTCTGTGATGGAGGAAGTCTTGGAAAATCTCGTTGGTCTTACTTTGTGTTTGAAGTGCGGATGTTGACAGCTTGATGCAACTGCATTTCTTGTTTCTTGCATCGACTGCTATAATTTCAGTTATAGTTCTTTTTCTTTTTCCATGCTTGTTTCAGTGCGAACTGGATTAGAGGGACCCGGACTTACTGCTGCTCAAAAGATATGGTACTGCGTGGCGACAGTCGGTGGTCAATATATATGGGCCCGTCTACAATCATTTTCTGCTTTTCGGAGATGGGGCGACTCTGAGCAGGTACTGCTCGCTCCGCCTCCCATATTCTACTTGTTTGTTTAACATGCCAAGTTTTCATGGTGAAAATCTGTGATCACTAAGAAAACTCCTCTGTTCTCTAATGGCTAGTATTCTTCAGAGTTGTTGACTCCATTTGTTAAGATAATAAGTTACAAAGTTCTCTAAAAATCTAACTTCGTATAACAATTTCTAGCCATGCACAGGAATTCCTTCTATTTTTATTTTATCTTGGCTTAAGCATATATGTTAAGAAGGAAAATTGGAAGCTTTTTTATGACTATGAAACTCCAAAAGGTGCAGCTTCAAATTAGATCAGTAAAAACATTTATCACTGATCAACATTGATCATTGATATGAGTAGAATATTAACAAGCATCAGTAGCCTTGTGGTCAATAAAGTTTAAATGGACTATGACAAATCAGGGTTCGAATTTCAGCAAAGGCAAACAAATTCAGGTGATCTCTTCCTATAAGTCTAAGCCTTGCCTTGGTAGACAGAGTTACTTGATGCATATACTGGTGGGAGGTGCATGCAAGCTGGCCCCGACACCACCATTATTATAAAAAGAGAGTAGAATATTAACAGAAATGCTTCAAGGGATCTTTCAGTTTGTGAAAATAAGAAGTAACTTTTCACTTAGACAAGAACAACGAGATTCTTGTAAGAACAACATGTCCAAACAAAACTTGGTTTGTTATGGCATGGAACCTCCACAGCAGGCAATATTCTACATATCGAAAAGAATACCAAATGAAAATGTTTTCCGTTTGTTTTAAATCTAATATTCAGATGAATACTACTTTTCCTTGCTGATTTAAAAAAAAAGACGAATACTAATTTGTCCTTGAGCAGTTTAAACTTAAAGAACTTCTGAAAACATTTTCCTTGGATACTAGCAAAGATAAATGTCAATTTGAAATACTAGAGCAGAGCTAGTCTGAAATCCATATTCCAAATGTATTCTTTTGCCTTTCTATTTTAGTCCATCCAAAATTGTATTTTGTCGAAAGGAAAATACTTGCATACACTATATGATACTTATGCTATAGAATGGTATCACGTACATTCAATACGATACTGATATTTTATCTAGCAGTTAGTTCTCTTTTCTCCTTAAACTAATTTTTTTTTAGCTATCTTATTAGAATATGAGTTGAAATGACCTTATAGAAAATTTTAAATTGATAAGGTCTTATTTAGGGACTGCACGTTACTCTTTGAGGTACTGCGATTATTTTGATAAACAACGTATTGAGTGTCTGCGATTATTGAGATGTGAGATGAACAATGTATTGCTTAATATTAAATGGGAAAATTGTAAGACCACAAGATTAAGTTAGGTGGACAATTAGGTTCAATATAATGTCATAGACCTTTCATTTTAAGGGAAGTTGACATAAACTAATTTGAGCGGATAATTGGAATATGGAGTTGAGAACCTTGAGATGGAAGAAGCATTGAAAGTTTAATGCCGCAGAAAAAGTATAAGTTTATCTTAAGTTTGGAAGCCACGTGCATTTGAATAGTAAAGTTTTTAAGTCCTAAGTTGATATTGCTGTCCAGTCAAACAGTCTTTTGAACTAGGATGGAGAAGTATTAGTTAAACGAAGAATACTAACTTGTATATTACTGATTTTTAGAGTGTCGACATATAATTTGTTGGTCACTTGTTAATTTTAAGTTTGCTTCAGAGGTCTTTGGCACGTGGAGTATGGCTGTTAATGCAACGGATGGAGGGGATCTATAAAGCAGCGTCTTTTAGCAATTTACTTCTCTTTCTTTACACAGGAAGGTATATCTCGTACTGCAAATTTGCTTCTTATTTCTTTTCTAATGCACGGCATGACCACCAAATAGAAAAGAGAGGAAAATCTAGTTCGTAAAGTAGTTGCTGTAAGTAATACTGCTTGAATCTGTGCTGTAATACAGCAGACAGGTGCATGGTTAACAGAAGCACAGATTTGAGCTTGTATTGCTTTATGATAAATTTTCAATGGGAAATAACTAAATTAGTGAATTTCCTAGAAATATGTGAAGAATATTCTTAAAGAGGACATAAAAGGATGAGTTAGAATCTTACAAGTTCGTATTTTTTAAACCAGTTATATATTAGAAACTCTTTGGAACCATCGTTGTGTGAAACTCCATTTTAGTAAAAGGGCATCCTTTGGAACGGGAAAACTTGCAACAAAAACCCCATTTGTAATTTGTATACAATGTAAATAGACTTCTGCTCTTCTCAAAAGCAAATGGGCCTCTAAGTTTCATTATTCCCTTGATTTGATTGGTAACTGTAGTGAGCTATGGTCATAAATATCTGTCATCAATGTTGTACACGCATCTCCATCCAAACATATGGTGATTCCTAGTTTGGAGGACTATGTGCCGCACTTACTGAGGGAATCATGCGCCATGATTAATTTTGTAGCACATAAGCTGGTTGGTATTGCTGATTCTATAAAAATGTATAGGAGCCCAAATATGAACGGAGCATCGTTTAATTGTTGTGAATGTCCCCTGCATGTGATCTATCCGATAATTTAACACATTGCAACTACATGCAGGTACAGGAATCTCATTGAGAGAGCTCTAAGAGCTAGACTTGTTTATGGGAGCCCAAATATGAACCGAGCTGTGAGTTTTGAGTACATGAATCGTCAGTTGGTGTGGAATGAATTCTCGGTAATTGTTCTTCTGTTGGCACTTTCTTGCAGAATTCCTATGCTCATTCAGAAAGTATAAAAAAGGACCCGCTGAGAAACTTCTAGATAGTTTGAAATAACGTATAGAGTATTACGTTTTTTAGTTGTTATACATGCTGTCCGAGAGCCAACAGAATCATCTTTCAATCGCACTATGCATGCCCTTTTTCCTCTTCGGTGGTGGCTTTAAATCTTATTGTTTTGCAGTTCAACCTTTGAAGCTATTTGTTTCGGGATTTGTCAAGTCAGTTCTTCAGTACACAATATGAATGGACTTAGATTTTGAGCAATGTTCTAATATGCAGGAACTGCTGCTCTTGCTTCTTCCCCTTCTCAATTCAGCATCTGTCAAGAGTTTCCTTCGTCCATTCTCAAAGGACAAATCTTCAGATTCTTCAGTAGATGAAACTTTATGCCCCATCTGCCAGGGAACCCCATCAGTTCCATTTCTAGCTATCCCTTGTCAGCATAGGTATATAGGTTTACTTGCTTTCATTTATGCGATAAAATGGTAATGCAGTATTCTCATATAAGTTTCTATGCCTTTATTAAGAGCATGCTTTTACGGTACTTCATCGAAGAATTATCCTTATCAGAGAATAAATTGGCTTCATGGAAATTGCAGCTAGACTAATCCTAGGTTAGTGTAGCCATTAATTATTAATGCTCTTTCCAGGGAAATATTGCTTGGATCTCTGTGCTGACTGCTGAGTACAGTTCCGATATTACTGGTTGCACAGAACATGAGAGTTAAAACTACTATTGCTTCAGGGTTATATCCACAATAAGTTATCATTGCACTGCTCTTGTCATGTCACCTGCCCCTTAAAAATGATTTTGTCTAGTTTTTACAGACAACCATGGCACTCATATATATTTGGAGCTGTTACATATTCATTAATTATCTGAACTTTGTAACAAGTAAATAGGAGCTGTTGTGTTTTTTAGAAATCGCATGATGATGCCATCTTTAATGGGTCTTTTGTCATGCATTAGGATTCACAACATTACCAGTTTTGTTCAAACCTCTTAGTCTACTATGCTTAAATGTGTTTCTGAAAATTTTAGTTTTATTTATTTCAATCTTATAGGTACTGTTACTACTGTCTTCAAACAAGGTGCTCTGCAGCTCCATCATTTCGTTGCCCTAGATGTGGTGAACCAGTTGCTGCTATGCAACGGCATGGTGGTATAGTCAGCAACATTCCTCAGAAACAATGATTGTTCTGCAAAGTGATGTAAATGACAAAAAAGGGAAGCTCAGTTAAACTATAGATCAAAAGTGTCCTAAAAGACAACTTGACAATGGAACTAGGTATCTAGATTCCTTCATAAAGCAAGTTGTTCTGCTTTATTGAGTGCTTTAAATTTTTTATTAGTGTGGTTGTCCCTTTCCTTTATTTACATCTTATTTATTCATTTAATTGAATGATTTTCTTAAATGTTGGATCCGTCTTCACGCAATTGAATCAATATTGATCGAATGACTACTAGCTATTGTTTTATAAGCTTTGGTTACGATAAATTTTTAGGGAGAAATAAACTCATTTTTCATTTTCAGAAAGGTTGTCAAGTTGCAAATTAGCAAAGGTAAAAAGTTTGAGTCGGTTAACTTTTACAACGGAAGTGTTTTGCAGAGAAATGCTCCTGTAAAGCTATCATAATATTTGATTTCATTGGAGTTCGTGGTAGGCTAATCTCATTTGTTGGTAAAAATTTATTGCACCGGTGTTTACATCCATCAGATTAGTATATGCCACATGTTTTGCCCTACACTCTTATCGCTAAATTTGTATTTAATTATTCCTTGATTTGGCCTGTAGGAGAATGAATTTGGTTTTTATTCTAAATTTTGAAACGTACTCTCTTTGAGCATCCTTCTTTGTATTTTGGTTTCTCTTTTTGATTGACTCGATCGCTACATGTCGAAAAAGTCGTATTGCAAGCTACATTTCGGTTAACATATTTCTATATATGCTTGAGCATGGATAAAAGTTGGGAGTACGAATTCTGCAAAAGAGGATTTACTAAATGCGTCTCATGAGAATAAGTTTCAAGCCTCTTTCTATTCATTGTCTTCTTTCTCGTTTGTAATGACAATGCTCCTTTAATTTTGCCGGTAAAAAAAAGTGATCTTGTATTTCGGAAACTGTTTTTGATTGTTACAATTTGTTCTGTGGGTGCTGCCATTGAATTAGGTCCCTAGGTGTTTGTTGAGAAAACGGATGATTTTTCTTTTGTTTTCCTTCAGTTATCAGTTTATCCATGACATGAATTAGAATTTCTCCCACCTTTACCAATATAATGTCAAAATGACGATTGAAGAGTCTGTTCCTTTTCTTTTCTTCTTCTTCTTTTTTTTTTTAAATTTAAGTTTTGGCAAATAAAAGTTAGACATGAAGTGTTTTCCTCGATCGATGCAGCTGTTCAATAGACACCTTAGTTATTGACATGAGAAATCAACTTCTTGAAACACCGAAGTTAGACATTTTCGAGAAATCAGACTCTTAAGAGAAAAAAAAAAAAAAAAAAAAAAAAAAAAAAAAAAAAAAAAAAAAAAAAAAAAGAGTACATAACAATCGTTCTAGCGAGGTTGTTACGCAAGAGAATTCCAACTGTTTATGAAGTTCCTGTTTGTTAAAGGCTTTACCTCCTGCTAAACCTATGTATACTGTAACATCACTATTAATGTAAGATACTGTAATTATTAGCGTCCCTACAACCGATTGAGATTTATACAATCTAAACCTGAAGAATGGCACAGTTGATTATGTCCAGATTGACTAATACTTCTCCGGCTAACTATTTCAAGTTCTTTAAACCAATCAAATACTTCAACTGTTTCTAATCGTTTTGACCGTGTCGCCGAGGAGTCTGCATCAATGGTGTAAGAACTGTCTTTTGAATTGTTTTCAAAAGGCTGGGAGACTCCTTCGAAATAATAAGACGTCATGCGGAACTAACAAACTAAATATTGGCGACAATAAATGAGAAGACAAAAATAAAATTATACTAAAAGAGAATATTACAATGGGATTTGGTCAATTGACCTACATTCATCTACATAAAGATTTATTGAGAAAAAAATCTCCTCCTAAATAAAATTCTATAATGACTACATTGTGAATATTTATTTTTATTGTTGTGAGAACTAGAGATCCTCAATTTATAGATTTCCAAAAAAAAAATTTCCAAGAAAAAAATAAGTCATATAAAGGAGATTAATTTCTTTTGGTAGTCTTTTTTCTTACTTCAAGAAAAAATGTTCTAATAAATTAATTCGGGGCAAAACCCTAACACGTATGATTAAGCATTTAACTTCCAACTGACATTACATTTTACACTGTTACTGTAAACTAACTGTTGTTAAAAGTCGTCTGTTTTATTTTTTTATTGTAGGTGTTTGTAGTTATCTTATAAATAGCTTTATGGTGCAACTAAAAATTCTTTTACACAGCCTGTGATAAAAGCTATACTCATTAATTATAATTAATAGAATATCATACACAGAAACTTATACTGCTACGGTAAAAGAGTATGCTCCTATTTTACTTGATAAGATCTAAGAATGCAGTTCTATATCTAGTAGTAACAGAAAAGAACAATCCCTTAGTTACCACTCCAAGTCAATGTAAGTTTAAAAAAACTCCACGAGCATTTGTTTTTGGGCGTGACCCACCAGCCTTTTTCTGCCTCCACTTTACAATAAAGCTAAAGCAAGGAAGAAAACAATAAATAAATAAATAAAAAGAAGGTATCAATAAGGGGAAAACAAAATACAATCACAAAGCTTCTCAACCCCACAAGTAAGAAATACTACTAAGTAAATGTTACTCAGTTGACAACGATATATTGGTTTCTTCAACCTCTTATGAGTAAAGCAAATACAGCCTTGAAAGCCTTCAAGAAAGCCTCGTTTTTTTGCACAAAAAAGGAAAAATAAACAACTAGTGATTTGTACACTAGATAAAAAAGTAGTGAGAGAGAAACCGACAGAGAGGAAGACGAAGGATCGTATAGGTGTTTATAACACGCCGAGGAAATACAAAAAAATAATCTATAAGTTGAGTTGAGGATCAGCTAATAATCATAAGCAGTAGCAAATGATGGCTGGAAACCCTACTAATTGGTGGAGCATGCTAATGAATGGAAACAATATGCATCAACAATCTGAGCATATTTCCTCCTCTTCTTCTTCTTCTTCGCATTTTTATGGAGCTTCAAATTCTTCTTTAGCGGACAATCCAAACCAAGATTTCCCAGCTCGCTCATTGAGCCAACTACTTCTGTAAATACATATCTTTAATTTCTCTCTCAGTCTTTTCTTTGTCATGTTTACGTAGCTTGGTTCAATTCTTTTTTACGTTTATCATGTTTTAAAGTTTCAAAGATTATTTTTTTTGTGATTCCGAAAACTTTCCCCTTTGGTTGAGCTAATAATTATCATTTGATCAATTTCTAGAGGTCTTCCTGCTATGAGCTTAGGCGAATACAAGATCTAGAGACAACGAGTTCAAAATGAGTGCAGTTTTATTATATGTACATGTATATATAGTTCAAGCAGCAAGAAATGAGCACAATTGAACACTCAGAAACCGCCCAAAAGCAGCCTTTTGTTAATTATTACTAAGATTTTATTTTTGATCCTTGGTATTACCATGTTAGAGTATGACTTTTTCCTATTGATTATGATGTTAATTAATTACTAATCTCAATTCAAATTGCAGGAGTGGATTTTCTGGTGATGAAGAAAAGTTTGGTATTAGTCCTTTTCCTCAAGCAGGAAACTCAGAAGACCAAAATTTGAATTCAGTCCATATTCCATCAGCTTCTAATTTTAGGGTTAATCTTATTGATGATGTAAAGCCAGAGCTTGGCCAATTATACGACTATCATCATCATGTCCAAAATGAATTTCAAGCATCGCTACAAGAAAAACTGGAATTATCAACGGATTTTACCAAACATGCCGCGTACACGTGTCGACCTCTTCTTGCTAATTCTTGGTCTCAACATCAAGATATGCCATCACCAGCAAGCTCTTGTGTTACCACAGGTTTATTAAACCATAATATTTTGAACTTCTCCAGTGATAAAAATAGCAAGGGAGAACTCAAGCATCAACATCCAGACAATTCATCTGAGGTAAGAAATTAAAAAGAAAAAGAAAGATAGGGTAAGAAGTTGATTTCTACATCTCATCTTTGCATATATATATATATAAGTCAATAAAATCATCATTAGCATTTTAAAAAGGAGAAAGTGATATATATATATAAATGCCAAAATAAGTTCATGATTACCATTACGAATTAATCATACTAAAAGATAGGTTAATTAATTACTACTCCCAGCTAATATTTACTCTGAAATTTTTTGGTTGATCATCATTAGCATTAAGTTGAACTTACTTTAGTGGGTAATATGTTTCTTTTTTCTTGACTTTATTGACTTTTTTTATGCCTCCATTAAAGTGTAACAGCACAAGCAGTGGTGGGATAAGTAAAAAGGCTAGGGTTCAGCACTCTTCAGCCCAACCTTCTCTAAAGGCAATTTTCCCTCCTTTAGATACTCGAGCAATAACAAGAAATTTTATTTACTGAAAAATAAGTAGCAAATTAAAAGTCCATAACAGAATTTTGTTGTCTTTTTCGAAGCAGGTAAGAAAGGAGAAGCTAGGGGATAGAATAACATCACTCCACCAGCTTGTTTCTCCATTTGGAAAGGTAAAGTAATTAGAGCTAACGTTTAATTTTCTTACACTATTAAGTCACGATAATTACATACGTAATTGTTCATAAAAAGTGGTCGAAAACCTAGAAAATAAGTTAGGTTACCTACTGCAATAGGTTAAATATATTGATACTTAAAAAAATTTTACGCTATCGGTGTATAGTACAAGTTAAATCTTACTCTTTCTGTTGCTTAGCCTCCTTCCCATGCTGGTGAAAGTGTTCCCTGAAATAAAGGCCAGGAATAAACTAAGAAGACTAGACTAAATTGAAGCAATTTTATTGTTACGAGTGTAAGACAGTTGATAGTTTATGTTGAAACCCATAACACATCAAGATTCCCTTTTGCTTTAGTCTTACCCATAAAGCCCTGTCTTAAAGTTTTCAACACAAAAAGAAGTTCTGATCAAGAAAAGAAAAAGAGAGCAAATTAAAGAATAATATGGCTTTGTGTGTTGCTGAGATAGACATGTCATGTTTCTCTTTTGCAGACTGATACAGCCTCCGTCTTGTCAGAAGCTATTGGCTACATCAGATTCCTTCAGGGTCAAATTCAGGTCTCCTTTTTCTTCATTTTCCACCTTATTTTCAAACCACATTTTAACATACACAGTATACATTAATAGTGTTATCAGTGAAATTGGATATATATGTTGTACAGTTGTAGCAGGTTAGCTCTACTTTATTTTCCAGGTAACTAGTTCCTTCCACTTATTATAGACAATTAGCAATAATTATCTTTAAGTGATTTGATAATATTATTACACATGATATTTTTATCTTTAACTAATATGATAATATTATTACGGATGATGAACTGTAATTATCTCTAAGCAGGGGCGGATCCAGCCTATTATATGTGGGTTCCCGTGAACCCAATAGCGTGTGCATATACATACATATATATTAAAAATTCACTAAATACCTATAAATATTTGATTGTGAACTCAATTATTTATTGTAATTTTATTTTTACTTTTTGCTTTATTTTCGTGCACCAATGCAGGCATTAAGCTCTCCATACTTGGGGAATGCATCAGGAAGCATGGGTCACATTCCCCAACAATCAGTGAGTCCACCATTTTATATATCAGCTGGCATTTTCTTTTCACATTTTCCGATGCACGACCAAGATTCTACAGTCTCACACATTCATATACACACGTGCGACTGACTAATCATATGTTATTAATTGATTAATTATGAAAGAATACATATCTCTTCCTTGAATTCAAGAAAATAGTTAAGTTATTACTGCCGAAAACAGCTTGATATATTGTGCCTGTTTTATTGGATTTCTCACCACCAAAAGCAAGCTATATATGAGAGACTTTGCATTTGTAAAGCAAGTAGTATCAAACGTAAAAGTGATCTTAAAGAGAAATGACGTTAAGTTCCCAACTTCATGAACTCCAATAATTAATAATTGAAGATCTTCAACTGTATGATTTCGTATAAAAGGGATTTTTTTTTTTAAAAAGGCTCAATATACACTAGTTAGTTAAAAAAAAAAAGGGCTAAAGAATTGAACTGATCGGAGTCTTTTTGTTCTTGTCTCATAGATACTGATTTAATTCTGATCTATTTTCCTCTGGTTTTTGGACGGTAGTTTCTGAAAAAGGAGGTCCACATATATGCAGGTATATATATATATATACATATATATATATATATATGTAGAATTTAAGTTATATGCAATGTTAGTATTAAATATTTTTCAATACTGACCGATTATCCAAAAGATATCTCTAGGTAAACCCTATAAAAAGTGAAACCTGTAACCTTGAAAATAGAGCAGTTTACGTGCTACAATAAGTAAAGTGACTTAAATTCTACCCTGATAGTATATCGTATAGCTTAAATTCTTTCATGCATGTGACATACTGCCATTTACTGGTATCTTAATTAGCAAAAGAAATATTGAAATTAGTCTACTGATCATGATAGCCTAAATTAGCAATTATCCAACTTCCTTTATCCCGTAATTACAACTTACTAACTGCAAAGAATGTATATATATAGGATTCTCAACACAAAACGAAGGATTTAAGGAGTAGAGGGTTGTGCTTGGTTCCTATTTCTTGCATGCAAAATGTAGGAAGCGACACGGGCGCCGATTACTGGGCTCCAGCTCTAGGTGGATCAGGATTTTGATGTAACGAGTGTTTACTCTGACGATGGGATTTACGTTAATACACTGACGGTGTAAAGATCTTTTACACTGCTACTGCGGAGACGATGATGAAGTGATGATACAATGGAGCTAGCTAGCCTCTGTCCTCCAGGAATATTGAATGATACTCCATATAACATCATCAGCAGTCATTTTCAGCATGAAAGTCAGAGCTGACTGTTGGTGATGCTATATCTTTTGCATTCAAATCGGATGAAGGATAAAGTGGTATTGTCCAATACCAATATGGTCCGATTTTCTTGAATTTATGAATAATCATACACTACAAGCTAGAAGTTCATATATAAGTTGGTGTATATGTAACTTGAAAATCACTTACCAGCCATTGACCATTTTATCTTTCATTTCAAGTAAATATTTCTCTTCTGTTTAAGCCAAATGGAGATGGAAAAGCATAACGAAGGAAAACTTTGATTATTGAATGAGACTGGCTGGTGACATATAGTGTGAATAGTGACTGAAGTTGAAGCTTGACTTTTTTCTTTTATCTCATTAGTTAAGGCTGATTAACCAGTTTCAAAGTTGCACTATATATGCACGTGTTATCGCTCAAATACCAATAATTAAGTGGATAATGTTTCCTAAGCTTTCTGTTTCCCCATGATTTTGCTTCTCCCCAGGTAATTTGCGTATTTGCTGACGCACAAATGCCAGTCCCATGGTTTATGTGGATGTTGTGCGTAAACCCTACCTTGATATTCTTCTTTTTTCAGGTGGGAGCTAGGTTAGGAGGTGAGTCACGGACTTAAAAACAGTGGGTTATGTAAGGGCATTGCGTGCCTTGGGAGCCCCGCCCATTCAAATCAAAATAGACGAGGATATGTGATTAAGGGGAATGGAATTGAGATAATCTCATAATTCGAGGGTTAGTGACTTAGTCAAGTCATCAAACTTAGCAATTCTGATTGGGTGCAAGAAGACTGGTCGAGCTATTAAACATAGCCATCTTATAAAAGTCGTGGCTACTTCAAGCAAACAAAAACGAGCCCCTATTCAAACCAAAAGAAGTACCTCATCTCACTTATAGTTAGATCGAAGTTCGGGCTCTGAATTGTGAGAGTTTGGTTTTTATTTTTTTGATCATATCGGTCTGACCAAATAGGGGAATCAGACCACGATGTTTTTACTAGTCATTAATAGTTGGCTTAATTAGTACTCTTTCTGTATGTGTTATGAACACTTTCATTTTTTGCCCCTCATCTCCTCTAGAAAAGTAAAATTTGAACGGATAAATTATATGGTCCAACTACATAACTTTTTCTTTTTCATTACTTCCATGGTCCACTAGTAAAAAACTGTCAAAAAGCGTCGAGAAAAACCGACCTAAATTCGGTCGGAATAGAACAAGAACCGACCGATTTCCGACCATTTTTAGTTCGTTGGAAAAATAATGGTCGCTAACGGCTATCGACTGCAGACGGTCGATATTTCCGACTGAAGTCGGTCGGTAATTGTCAATGCACTTTGACCAAATATTCTAACACAAAATAAACTTACCGACCGAAATCGGCCGGTATTCTTGAAAATAATTTTTAATTATTTTTAAAATTAGCAACCAATTTTGATCGAAATTTTAAAAATTCATTTTTTTTAAACTGTTCAATTCCGATCGAAATCGATCGGTATTATTAAAATAATCAAAAATTCTGACCAAAGCCGGTCGGTATTATTAAAATACTTGATATTTAAAATCAAAAATTCTGACCGAAGTCGGTCGGTAAATTTAAATTTCTGGGAAATCAATTGAGCATTCCCGACCGACTTCGATCGGTAGGCGGTCGATTTTCTAGGTATATATTTGGCAGAATACAACTGTTTTATAGTTGCACCACCTATCATCAACCAATCACCTATAATGGCAGCATTACATTGTTGCCATTCAACCAATAACAACAACAATAACAACAATAACAACTATGAAAACTATATGAATAAAACATCATCACCATCTCCACTAAACTATATTAACAAAATCATACCCAACAACAAAATGTTTCACAAGCTAAAAGTTCAAACATCATTCAATGAATGTTTTATACTACATCATCTCCATCTCCACTACTGGAACCTTCATCGTCGGCATGGTTCGAATGATCACGAGGAGAAGGAGACACATCTGGGGAAGGCTCACGAGACAGGGGAATGGGGAAAGCATCACTAGCAAGAAGATTGACCAACTGACCTAGAAGGACATTAAATTGTTGATCCCTCTTTTCTAGCTGAACATGAAGGGTATCAAATTGTTTATCTCTTTTTTGTTCTCTAGCCTTTGTCTCTTCAAGCTCTGCTGTCAGCTTTGTGATCTTCTTCTCCATAGACGACAGAGTCGACCTAATTGCCTCGCCCTGAGTGGAAGTCCTTATACCTTGCAATCCAGCCCTATTGCGTCGAAATGATCTCTCTGGAGGTTGTATGCTAACCCCTTTTTAGGACTACCGACAACATCCAACCATATCTTCTACGCTTCTTCATCTGAAAGGGGTGGTCACTCGCCTTGCTCATTCGGTGGCAAGCTCTGAGTGTACTTTTTCACATTAGTCTTGTAGTGACCCTTTACTTAGAAGACAGAAAATTATTAACTATATAATATTATAAATATTAATTTTAAGTTATAGTAGTTATGAAACTTACATATGTATTCTCCGCCAGGTCCTCGACCTATCTAGTTGGATATGTCGGTGCCTTCTTCTTCCGGATGTGATTCTCCATGAAAAACTCATCATGAGTCATCTTCCTCCCATATTTTTTTCCCCTACGAATCTAATAATAAATTAAAATATATAAATATAGTTCGATAAAAATAGAATTAAATAGTTTAAGAAATTACCAATAGTCTTCTCGCAGTCCCCATGCTCCTTGCAGTGGGTGCAAGGAGCCACCCTTCTCAGAATCTCGGGCCTTCTTTCCCTGTTCACTCCTCTTCTCGAATTTCACAGTAGTCCACTGCCTCAGCAGATCCTCCCATATGTGCGGTAGAACCCATGAAGGCTTTTTGCTCTTCTTCCGAGCATAACAGAAGGAGTCAAACAGTCTCTTACGACATTTGAACTCAAAATTTGCAAGAATGACACTGTTATGCCGGTCATCCGAGGCATACTTTCATTTTTCGGGGTACTTAAGCGCTATTAAAAAAGTTGATGTGTGCTAATTATATTATTTTATTTACAGACGAGGATTATTAATATGATGGATAATAATTAGATATGATAATAAGTGTACGAGGCATATTATAAGTGATGTGGGGTCTAAAGAGAGCCCTAAGTCCAAGCCAAGTTGGAAACTACATGATAGACTAAAGTTCTAAATGAGTACGCCACAAGACCTAACTTTTGATGAGCATATCTAGATTTATGTAAGGAGTTATGTGGGGAAAACATATCATATGAGAGGTCTTCGAGTTTAGTTTCTAAGGCTTCAAACTGTTTATCATTAGGACATTCCTACAAGAAGTTATGATCAAATTACCAAAGGCTGACAGTGAAGTACTGCCATAGCGTCCGGTCCGCGTCCGGGCTTCGAAGAGGAATGAACGGGGGATGTGAAGCACCCGGGGCCGCGTCCGAAAGCCAGAAATATAGTCCTACAAGTACAAATCAGGGAGGAGAGTATTTTGAGTATTGGGGGTTAGGGTTATTGAGGTGAAGAGGCGATTTTAAGCGCAAACTGGAAAAACTGTTATTGCTATCGATACCATATTAAACCAAAAGCAACTGAACTCAAAGGCCACCTCTGAGAGTGAGACATTGTATTGTGTCTATGTAGCGATCGGACAGAAACGCTCAACTATGGCATAATTAGTTCAAATTCTTTCATAAGCGAATGCTTTGGAATATTCTATTCTTGTAGCAGCCACCGCTTCGGATAATCAGTCCAACCAACTAAGGTAAGTTGTTAATGATATTTTGGGTTGATTCTTACTCAATATACATGATTTCTAATATCATTCTTTCATCCAAATACTAGATTTCATCATCGAATCCTCAAGAACACAAAAATCACAAAAGTTGTGATTTGTCAACATTGATCTACTAGAGGTAATTCCAATGCTTCAAACTCGTTTATTATGAGTATTTATAAGTATTTGAAGAATTTATTACAAGTTTTAATGGTTGAAAGATTGAATTATAAAACTCTAGTTCATGGCATGAATAATACTTTTGAGAAAATAAGAAAAAAGATGAATATTAATCTTGGCGATGAAATTGGTGAATACAATGAACCTATTGAATTATTTGTTAGCAAAAGTTGGAAGTGATCAACTAAGTAATCACCCGAATTGTATATTTTGCAAGTGTTGATTATGGAAGACGATAAATAGTAACTTGGTGGCATTGGACAACTGATGTAGTATCATCAATGACTTCGAATGGGTATTAAAATATAAAAATAAAGTTGAATATACTAGCACGTAACTCTATTCGTGGCTTTGAGTTGTTGGAGGGTTGTATCCAGCTTATGAGCCACAAATGAATATTGATCAATATCTTAGGTCATATTTTGATGTAATTAGGATATCTAATTGTAGGTATCAACTTGTTGGTGATCTTTGAGCATTTTAATCAACATCGGAATGATGGAAGAGGATTGAAAGCTTGTGAATATTAATAAAGCAAAAGCGAGGTAAGTTGATTAAAACTTACTCTTCTTGATGGATTTTCTCTAAAAGCATGTTTCGAGTTAATGCTTAAGTTGTTGGCAAATGTGCTTTCGTGCTTGCGGGGACAAATAAGTACGAATATCTCTATGTACTAAAATATTACGTTGCGTATGTAGTGTCATGTTGTTTTATAAAATTTTATTTTAAATCTTGTTGGCAAAATGACACTCAAGGTAAATGTTATAAGTTTTTATCAAAACCCACATATTGATAAGAGTATACATATTTTAGTGCTAAAGATAAGTTTTCATGGAAAGTGTTTCTTTTGAAAATTGATAAATAGAATAGCACTTGTGGTATCTTTCAAAGATTGATGTTAAATTGCTAAATGCTTTAACATGTAAAAGGTTGTTTATTTAAATTTTGTTCAAATGGCTTAGATTTTCTATTAAAGCAACGATTTGATAAAAATAGATCATTTGAGGCTACTGTGCTATGAATATATTTTTGAAGTATCAGATGTTGTGGGAGTTACTTGTGTTCACCGAGATTGACTTTGGATATATTGTATTTGTCGTCATGAAACTACACGTGCCGGTGTAAGCGTAGACGGCCACTTTGTGGTATAGACTATGGCAGAGTGCTCTCCCTCGAGAGAGTACTATTTTGTGCTATTATTAGCATGGCTGAGTCGATTCGTACGGCACTACGATGAGACAACTGAGCAAATAGGGTATTTTATACTTGCCGCTAGGTACATAACCTAGTTGACCTTCTTGTGCCGGTGATGGTATAATACTCCCAGTGAAAGGTAAGGATGATTTTTTTGTGTTTAGGCCTAAGGAGCCGAAAGTGCTTTCGATGACTTAAAGCAAAATAGAATAATTTTGTATGATTTATCCAAAATCTTGGGTTGATATAAATGTTTTGAAAGTTTATATTGTGGTTTATATTTTATTTGTCTTTATTAAAAATGACAAGGATCATGGATTGATAAAATTTTCTATCGTTTTATATAAAATATTGATGTATTATTTTTATGAAATTTGTCCCAAGAACTTAAGTTAGAGAGAGTCTGTGACACTTATATTGAGTACCTATGTGATGTACTCAGCCCTTAGGGGTCCCTCTCCAGGGTCCCGCTTACTTTACGTGTTTCAGGATGAGGTATGATACGTGGCATGCGGTCAGGGCTAGGATGACTCTCTTCCTGAAGTATATGGTGAGGCACCACTCCTATTTCGTGGTAGCTATCATGTTGTTGTTATTAATTTATGCTAGTAGGGTATTAGCTCAAGTGTTAATTCTATTCTTTGGTATAGAGGCTCCAAAGATAGTTGTGAAAAGTTGTAGTAATGGGGTTGTACACGACATACATGAAAATATATTTATTTTACTTAATCTTATTGTTATTATCATGAAAGGCATCATATGTGATTTTGAATTGGAAAATATTTTATCATTGTACTTGAAAATGTATATATAAGGATCTTTCGTGGATAAATTATTTTTCATGCATATGATTTGGGTGCATCACGTGGTTTGGTTCGCTCAAGTCGTGTAGTGTGCCAGGTGCCAGTCACGTGGTTTTGAGCGGTGACACACTTAGTCTGCAAATGAAGTGTGTAATGTTAGATGAAATTATTGTTAATATAATAATTAAATAGATAAAAATTGTATTAAACCTTAAATTGGTTGAAAATTTGCTCCACGAGCTCCAGTGAAAATTCACTCCAAGTCGCATAGGGTGCATCATACAACCGGTCAAGAGTTTCAGTGATTATGTTTGTAGTCTGATGACTAGGTATGAACCTGCAACATAACAACTACATTAAATAAACAAGACTAGCTATTATATTTCTGCAAAAGCAAAGAAGTAATAAATAAATCTTACCCATGCATGATGATCATCCTATAATATCATATTGCACTTCCTCTGGATCATCATCCCCTGATAAATCTGAAGTGTGCGTAGAAGGGGAGGCATCTGGCTCAGTGCTACTATCCTGAAGGCGAAGTCTAGAAATTCTAGGATACGAACTTGGTTGAGAGGGAGACTGGGTCACTGATGAAGATGGATGCGATCTAGACCACTGCTGCGATCCAGACCGCAGCTGCGATCCGGGTGGCTGAAATCTATATGGATGTGATCCAGCTGGTGATGAATCAAATGGATCAGATGACAGGTGTATCACCACATGGCCCTGCGACTACTGACTCGATGGACCCATGTAACTATATGCAGGATCATGTGGAAGAAGCGGGGCATAGCCCTGTGGTGGAGAATTGTAAGAATACTGTTGGGAGGGCGAAAGGCAGGTTCTGATGAGTAGATGGATGTGGTGGAAAAGATGTGTGCCTAGAAGATTGTTGTCAGCCATCAACAGCGGAGGATGTAAGTGTGAAGTGGAAAGAAACGAGGGTGTAGCACCATCCACATGATCAATAGGCCTCTTATCCTTCCTAGACCTACCTCGACCCCTACAGGTCATCTGCATAAATTAAAGAAAATATTAGAATTGAGAATCTAAATCTATATAAGTTGAGAGCGCTTGAAAAAACTATCATACTAGTCGTCTTCAAAGTATCCTTCCTCGTCCGAAAATTCTTCCTCTTCACTTATTTCTTTTTCATCTGCTGATTCTTCGTCCTCATTTTCTATGATTGTTGTTTCCTCCATATCAACTTCTAATATGCGTTAAGGATGCTCCAAGTCATTTTCTATCTGATCATCCACTATTTGATTGACACTTGAGGTATCGTTTTGGTAAGCAACATTTAGCACATTCTCAACTTCCACCCTACCAACATGCTTAGTTTTGATTACAACCAACCAATGGATATGGAGCATAATAGACTTGCCTAGCTTTTTCTGTAATTATAAAAGGATCATAGTGATCATACTCTCTTTTTATTAACCTCAACTATATTGTACTGCGAGTGTATATTTGTACCTCTTCTAGGTGTTCGGTAAAACCACTTGCATCAGAAAAGTATGATCTTCTTATTTGGCCGTCCTGAATATGATAATACTAGAATCTCTTTGATGTTAAACGTTATTCTAGAATTCTAGGATGTTGAACGTTATTCCCCACCGACCTAGTACTTTCACCAACAACTATGTTACGAAATACACCATCACTACATCAACCTCTCCATGACTAGTCCACACAAAATAATTATCCATAAACCCTTTTCTATAAAGATGAGTCTTAATATCCTCCGATCCAAAAAAATACAAATACTTGCACTTGACACAAGAACACCTAAGCATCCCTCCGATTTGAAATGATTTAAATGACATTGCATGCCTAATAAATTCATTAACCCCTTCTATAAATTTCTCCCTCAAAAATCGACAATTAGGTTAATTCCTATTATACATACAACTACGATATTCCATCCACACAAAGAACAAATAAATTGCATGTTATATTAAATGAGTATTCAAATTAATTTATAGTTTAAGTTACATAATAAACTTTAGTTACAAACTAGTTAATTTAAATAATTTGAGTGCATATTAATTTTAAAATTCTCATATATCCTTAAATAAGTTCTTTTCAAATTTAATTAGACCATTAACAGGCAATATAATTGAAATACTTGCAAGATAGCAAACACTAGCATTAATCGTAATTAGACTAACTCATGAAGATTATAGTTTATTTACACATTCAATTAGACTAACTCATTCAATTATAATTTATTAACACATTCAATTAATATAGCATAATTAGTTAAGCCTAATTTTCTAAAAACAATAAATACTAATAGAACAATATTATCCCCTGAATTAATAAACCCTATATTTCTAAAAGTAGAAAACACTAATAGAACAACAAATTAAACTTTAAAATAATAAGTTATTTCTAAAAGCAATAAACAAAATTAAGAGCATCCAACTTTATAAATTAAGAGTACTAAACCCTAGTTTATATAATTTATACACTACAAATTAACTAGTTTAAATAATTTATACACCTCATTTAGTGCATAATCAATTTTAGTTACAATGTAGTTCACTTTAATTACAATGTAGTTCAAAAATCCTATTTAGTCACATAAATCCAAAATAGACAAAAATTCTTAAAAAATGCATAAATTATATTACGCATGCAATAAATTAAAATTAAAAGGCAATAAGGTAGAACACTAACCTTGAAAGAGAATGGCAGTAGACGCGGCGGGAGGGGGACAGTGGTGGAGGCGGCAGTGGCAAGCGGTGGGCGGAGAAACACTGATAGGGCTGGGGGAGGTGGGGCTTCGATTTTGTGGGTGGAGGACTTGATTTTGGGTGGGATTTAGGTAAAAAAGTGTGAGAAAGAGATATGGAAGAAAGAAAGAAGAGAGAGAGGGAAAAGATGAAAATGAGAGGGAAAATTTGTCTGTTAGTCTAATTAGAATATTATCGACCGACTTTTACCGTTTGACCTCAAGTATATCGATCGAATTCGGTCGGAAACTTTGATTAAATTTTTTTCGCCCAGGCTCAATTATTTTTTTCGCATAACAATAATAATTTTTTATATTATTATAAATATACAGATCGATTTCAGTCAGTTTTAGTGGTCAAAAATTTAATTATTATTGTTTACGATCGATATATATATTTAACAATATAAATTATATATATAATACACAGGCACACACAAACATATATATATATATATATATATATATATATATATATATATATATACATACATACAATTTAATTCAATTGTAGTAAGTTTAAATCGAATTTAATTGAATTTTCAATTGATCCACTGATGAAGTATCCGAGCAAAGTACTAATAAGGTGATCGAGAATAAAACATTCAAGACTGTGTCGATTGTACACATCTCGGAGCATCTAGTCACTCATCATAACGGAGCATCTAGTCACTTAAACTCCAAAATTTATTTTCTTATTTAGTCACCGATCAAGCATGTGAGTGTGAACAGTTGAGAATAAATCATCAACCCTAGTCATATGTATGTAAGTGTAAATTATCATAAATGAAATAAAATCATACACTCTATTAGAATCCGTTACACGTATACGGATATGAAGTGCAATTTATACGAAAGCACATGGATGATAAACATTATATATATAATTGATCGAGTTTAATTGATATAGTCGTTGTATCCAACATGCTACGGTATATATGTGTGTGTGTGTGTGTTTGTGTGTGTTATATAATAGATATTTTTAAATATATATATATATACCGAAATTGGTTGGTATATTAATTTTAAAAACTTATTTTTGTTATGGGAAAAAATAATTGAGCCTAGGCGGGAAAAATTAAATCAAAATTTCTGATCGAATTCGGTCGGTATACTTGAATCTTTTTAATTAAATTTTTTTTGGTAGATAATATGCAAGTCTGACCAGGTCCTGGTCAAAGATTGATCAATTTCCGACCGACATCGGTCGAAATTTTTATATATGTCAGACAAAGCACTATTTTTTTATTATGGGATCATTTTTACCGACAGAAAGTGATCGGTATTTTATAGTAAAAATTTTATTTGACTTTGCGAATAATCTAGATATTTTCCGAATGATTTTGGTCAGGTTTCTCTTCCGACCGATTTTGATCGATATGGTTTGGACGGATTTTGACAGATTTCTAATAATAGTCGTGCCTTGTGGCATGTCAGCTCTCGTACTGTTGAAATGGTTCATCAATTGAGATGTTCCCACATGTGCCTTTTCTTCAATGGTACTATAACTCTTTTTTCTATCTTTTGGTCTATTTACATTTCAGAAAATTCATATGCCAATGCAGACAGAGCAAAAACTAGAGTCTACAAGAGGTTAGCGCGCGCATGGATTTTTCTTTTACAGAGTCTCGCTTCTTCAAGTTCAAGATCCGCCTGCTGCTTTTCTTTTGACAGGAGTAGTTAGTGCCCCTGTCTACGAGAGTTCATTCTTCATAAAAATGTTTATAGGCAAACGAGCCTTCCCGAATTCTGTTTCATTCAACTAGCTACTAATAACTCATGTGCTATGTCTAGCGGCTTTAGATGAATCTAGGGGTGGCAAATGGGTTGAATTTGGACGGGTCAAGATGCGTTAGGTCAATGGTTCATTGCCCAACCCAGCCCAAAGTGTACTTGAGTTAAGATAGGCCGGGTCAAGATGTGCTAAACAATGGGTTATAGTCCAACCCTCCCAACTTGACCCATATTTTAGAAACATGTTCATCTTGCATAAACAAAGCCTTTTACCTTTTATACACGTATCTATGTTCCCTACTTTTTTAGCTTCTTCATAATTTATTCATTCCATGCACTGACGATGAATTGCTATATATTTAATTTTAAATTTGTAGCTGAGAAACACATATGGATTAATCTTATACTCAACTTTTCATGAGCTTTTATGACTTTCTAAAACTAAATAAATATTTATAAGTGTATCGAAAGAAGAAGAAAAAGCAAAGAAAATAGTGGTTGAAAAAAAAAAGACAATGTTTAAGAAAATCTTTTGAAGAAAATTTTTGTGCAAGATAAAGGTTTGGCTAGTTGAAGTTTTTTTTTTTTTCCTAGAGTTGGAATTGTTCCATAAACAATTCATTTAGAAAAGAGTCTTCCGGCCACACAAATTTTCAGAAAACTTCGTTGATTAAATCTTTTAGAGAAAAATAAAACCAAATAATTGTCTATACAAACTTTGATTTATATATATATTTATGTAGTTATTACTTGTTCTTTACAATATAACACAAGAAGCCCTACTCCCTACTTAAGAAGTACTTCCTCCTTTAAAAAAAAAAAAATCAAAATATTTTTTTTTAAATAACAAATTAGTAGTTAAAATTTAGAAGTTGAAAATATCTTGATTTATAATTAAGTAAATTTCACCACAACTCAATCACAAAATTATACATATTTACATTAAACTTAAGCGCCTTGATTCTCATTTTTAAACTTAGATACAAAAATTAATGATGGAACAACTATGTAAATTTTCAGACAAGCCTTCAGTTGGTTGAGATCCCTTAGTTCATGAGTTGTATTTGGGCTACTTCATGAGTCAGAATAGACTATAAAAAATAATGAGTTAATTTAGGCTCAGCTCAAATAGACCCATGTGCTAAAATATTTATTGTCCAACCTATTAATCTTTTGATGAATTGGACGAATTAGATAGATTCGGGCTCAAATTATCACCCAACGCTGAATCCTACCCAATCTCGAAATTGGAATTATGTATTGGTTCCGCCATTGGCTAGGGGGTCCTCCTAGCTCTTTTGCTCCCTACCCAGTCATCTATTTACAGACAGGTTGAATTTTCTCAATCCGTGGGTGATATATATGCACGTCAAATCACACACTAATTATTTCAACGAGATTAACAGTTTACTTTCAGTAATTTATATGGGGGTGTGGGAACGGCGGAGTTGAGGATCTATCCTCGACTAAGGACTTTCTAGTTGCCTAGGTCATTCCACTTTCCTTTTCCACTTAACAAAAGTAAAGAATTTTAAAATGAAGACGAATGAGAAAAGTGAAGAGACTATTACTAGTTCCTCTCTATCCCTTAATCTCTGTTTGAAAATTTAATAAAATATCATCTGAGGCATATATGACGACAAGAGAAGAGACTATTTAATTCTTAATTTTATCCTTTTATAAAAGTTGACAATAAAATAAGATTTGTGCTCGGATATTTGTACTTGTATATTAATAGTGCAATGAAATTATGCACTCATTATTTAATGGCAACAATGTCTTGGGACATCCAAAAAGTTAATTAATGTGCGTAAAAATGTGAGACTTTGAGAATATTATATATTTAAGATATTTAAACAGTGAAAGGAAGAAACAAAATCAATAGATGGGTCAATACAATCATCAATTCATGATCATGCTAAAATATACAAAAGGTAGTATATAGTAGCATTATGTTGTCTACTTGTGCTTTATTAAAAGGACTAAAAATATATTTGAATTATTTAGCAAAGCCTGAAAGTGACAGTTTGGAATGGCCATTAGCTGGCTGATGTTGCAATGGCCAATTTGAATTTCCCTCAGAGAGTTACATTTTGCTGCCTATAACCTGTCCCTCTCAATTCCTCAATCTTTTCTTTGTAAGTCGCTGGGCGGCCGTACGTGTCCCGGTGTCCGTATGTACACTTTGAGAAAAACACGATTGCCTATCATTAATTCGAAGGATTTCTGCATTCGGTTAATCAACTATGGGTAAATCGGTTTTTAAGGAACCTAAAAGTAGAGAGTTGGAGTTTAAAACAATGGTTCCTATCAGGGGTGGTAATTTGAACCCGAACGCATTCAATTCGTTCAATTTGTTTAAGGTTGGGCTGCTCATTGACCTGCATATTGTTGAACTCGGTCCATCTTGACTCTGCTCATCTCAGCCCGTTTAAAATTGAGATGATTTTTAGCCAAAATGATCTGTGAGCAACTTTGCTATATTATCTTAAAAATAATTCTTTTTGGTTTGATATGTTATATATAACCATAGCTAAAGAAAAGAAGACTTATTTGGTAATCAAAATAATTCGTACAAAAATAGCACACATTAATTAAAGCTTATTAAGTATTGGGCAGGTTGGGCTATGACCCAAATTTTAGTTCATCTTCATCCAGCCTACCTCAGCACAAGGACCTGCCCATTTATTAACTTAGCATATTTGACTTGCTAAAATCAATCCAATCCGTTCATTTGACACCCCTAATTGCGATTAATGGTGTGGCCCACGGTGGGCCTGGCCCAGGACCGGCCCGGGACCGCGGGCCTAACGGGCCTGTGGTCCGGGCCCTAGCGGTCTTGGGCCTCAAACGGGTAAAAGCCCGTGACGGGCCGGTCTGCGCCAAAAGGACCGCCAGGCCCGCCTGGGCC
>MCJB01048110.1:0-20223 GCA_002018475.1 Nicotiana obtusifolia
AGGTAGAACAGTTGCTGCAAGTTTTGAAGGAACACAAACAGGCAATCAGATGGACAATTGCGAACATCCGGGGAATTCCGGCCGGAATCTGTGAGCACAAGATTCAACTTGAAAACAGGACAAAACCAAGTGTGGAGCACCAGAGAAGATTGAATCCATCAATTCAAGAAGTGGTCAAGAAAGAAATCATAAAATGGCTGGATGCAGGAGTTGTTTACCCGATTGCCGATAGCTCGTGGGTGAGTCCAGTACAGTGTGTGACAAAGAAAGGAGGTATGACTGTGGTCAAGAACGAAAAGAATGAGCTGATTCCAACAAGGACCGTAACTGGATGGCGAGTATGCATGGATTACAGGAAGCTCAATAGTGCCACGTGCAAGGATCACTTCCCTATGCCTTTTATTGATCAAATGCTTGATCGGCTAGCTGGAAAGTCCTTTTACTGCTTCCTCGACGGATACTCCTGGTACAATCAGATAAATATTGCTTTGGAAAATCAGGAGAAGACAACGTTCACCTGCCCTTATGGAACATTTGCCTTCAGTCGAATGCCCTTCGGCTTATGTAATGCTCCAGCTACATTCCAGCGGTGTATGATGTCGATTTTTTCTGATATGGTGGAAGATTTCCTCGAAGTCTTTATGGATGATTTCTCAGTAGTTGGGGAAACGTTTGAGCAATGTTTGGAGAATCTCAAGAAAGTGTTGAAACGATGCGAAGAAACAAACCTTGTATTAAATTGGGAAAAATGCCACTTCATGGTGGATGAAGGTATTGTTTTGGGGCACAAAATCTCCAGGCATGGTATTGAGGTGGATAAGGCAAAAATTGAGATCATCTCCAAGCTCCCTCCTCCTACATCAGTGAAAGGTGTCCGTAGCTTTCTGGGGCATGCTGGATTCTACAGACGATTCATAAAAGACTTCTCAAAGATTGCACACCCAATGTGTAAACTCTTAGAGAAAGATACCAAGTTCGTCTTTGATGAAAAATGCCTCATTGCTTTTGAAGAACTGAAAATGAAGCTCACCACAGCTCCTATCATTGTCACACCGGATTGGTCATTACCTTTTGAGCTTATGTGTGATGCTAGCGGTGTTGCTATTGGAGTGATGCTGGGACAGAGGCACAACAAAATTCTTCACCTAGTATACTATGCTAGCAAGACGCTTAATGGAGCGCAAATGAACTACACTGTAACGGAGCAGGAACTGTTAGCTATTGTGTATGCATTTGAGAAGTTCCGTGCATATCTATTGGGCTCCAAAGTGATTGTGTATACAGATCATGCTGCTCTCCGTTATTTGATGGCGAAAAAGGATGCTAAGCCTCGACTGATCCGATGGGTTTTACTGCTACAAGAGTTTGACTTTGAAGTCATGGATCGTAAGGGAACGCAAAACCAAGTGGCAGATCACTTGTCTAGATTGGAGGAAGCAGGGAGACAAAAAGAAGAGCTGGAGATAAATGATGCCTTTCCAGATGAACATATACTAATGATATCAAATTCAGTTGCACCATGGTATGCTGACATAGCTAACTACATCGTCAGCTTATTCCGGAAGGGTTGGAATCGTACCAAAGGAAGAAGTTCTTGAGGGATTCTCGAAATTATTATTGGGAAGAACCATTCCTATTCCGTGTCTGTGCGGATAACATCATTCGAAGATGTGTACCCGAGGAAGAGATGCTACCAATCCTGAAAGCATGCCATGACTCACCAGTTGGGGGTCATCATGGGGCAACAGAACAGCTGCAAAGGTTTTGGAGTATGGATATTACTGGCCAACCATTTATCAGGATGCTAATCAGTTGGTGAAATCATGCGACCAATGTCAACTACAGGGCCCGATTTCGAAGAGGCATGAGATGCCTATGAAATTTGTTATGGAAATTGAATTATTCGATGTTTGGGGTATTGACTTCATGGGCCCTTTCATAAGCTCATGTGAGATGAAATACATCCTAGTGGCTGTGGACTATGTATCCAAGTGGGTAGAAGCCGTTGCCTTGCCAAACAACGAATCTCGGAGTGTGACCACGTTCCTAAAGAAGAATATTTTCACCAGGTTCGGCACCCCAAGAGCCATCATCAGTGATGGAGGATCACATTTCTGTAACAGAGTGTTCAAAGGCCTCCTCGACAAGTATGGGGTTAAGCATAAGGTTTCCATGCCTTATCATCCACAATCGAGTGGCCAAGTTGAAGTATCTAATAGGGAAATCAAAAGCATCCTGTCCAAGACTGTGAACGCAAATAGGACTGATTGGTCAAGAAAGCTAGATGATGCTCTTTGGGCATATCGTACAGCTTACAAGACTCCTATTGGTACATCCCCATATCGGTTAGTCTTTGGGAAGGCATGCCATTTGCCCGTTGAACTCGAGAATAAGGCTATGTGGGCCTTAAAGAGACTAAACTTGGATTGGGCGGAGGCCGGAGCTTTAAGACTTGCAAAATTGAATGAAATGGAGGAATTCAGATTTCATGCCTATGAGAGTGCAGCAGTTTATAAAGAACGAATGAAGTTCGTCCATGATTCAAAGATCTTGAAGAGAGAGTTTAAGGCGGGAGACTTGGTGTTGCTATTCAATTCGAGACTTATATTATTTCCAGGGAAGCTGAAGTCCAAATGGTCGGGACCATTCAAGGTTGTAAATGTCTCCCCGTTTGGAGCTGTCGAATTGGCATCGGAGGATGGGCTCCGAACCTTCAAGGTTAATGGGCAGCGAATCAAACACTATTTGGGTATAGGTGGAGAAAAACACGTGGTAGAGCAGCTGGCTCTACAAGATGATCAAGTCCCACCTACGGAATGAGTGCAGAGGCATCCTAGCATCGTCGTGCCGCGACGTTAAATTAAGCGCTTCATGGGAGGCAACCCATGTGTGGTATCAATCGTTTTTGTGTTTGTTTAAGTTGTGCTTTTCTTCTTTTTCTTTATTTATTTATAACTCAAGTTTACATTTGTACTTAGTTCTGTTTGAAGGGGTTTTAGATGCAGGAATTTGATGAATGAACACAAGAATTAGCGAGAAGTTGTTGCAACTGCAGAAGAATGTCAACGTGAAAAATGCAGCACATATGCGATCGCATTTGTGATATGCGAATCGCATTTGTATCGCATTGTGAGGCAGAAAGTTGAGCAAGAATAGTAAGCAAAAATGCGATGCAGTTCAACACATTTGCGGTTCGCATTTGAAGTATGCGAACCGCATTCTCACGGCAAAGTGAAGCAGAAAGTCGAGCAACAATTATGAGACACAATGCGATGACACTCAAAAATCTGCGGTTCGCATTTCAATTCTGCGAACCGCAGTTCAACCGCAAACAGACACAGAGAATTTAGCTATGAGGTCTGTTGAAAATGCGGTGGAGGCTCTTAATTTGCGGTTCGCATTTCAACTTTGCGAACCGCATTTCAACCGCAAACAGACACAGAGATTTCAGCTCACAAGTTGGTTGAAAATGCGGTGGACTTCATCATTTGCTGTTCGTATTTCAATTATGCGAACCACACTTACCTCGCATACCTGACAGGTAAGTGTTCGCATTCTCTTTCCTATTTTTGACCCTACGCTCTAAGTATATACAAAAAAAAAACACCACAAACAAACAAAAGAGAAGAGATGACGGAAACAGAGAAGACTTCCGACGATCATCATCGGAAAACTACAACTGTCAGGCCAAGAGTTCATTTACCTTTAATCTAAGAGCTTCCATCTCCTTCCCAAGGTATGTGCACTTTTTGCTTCACCTTACATTCGTAATTTGAAAACCTAGGGTTTATTATTCAGTAAAGTAGTTCAAGGATCTTTGAGTGGAAAACAGAAATTTTGGGTTTCTTTGCTTAAGGGATGCATATTCTTGGGTATTTGAAGGTATTTGCGGTCCACAAATTCAAAATGTGGACCGCAATTAGATCGCATTTCCTAAACCCTAGATGCCTGAGCAAGATGACAAATGCGGTGAATCTGCGATCGCAAAACCAAAGTGCGAACCGCAGATCCACCGCGAACACACTCAGGACCTTTAGCTACAACTGGTGAATTATGCGGTGGTTCTGCAATCGCAGATCTCATTTTGCGATGAGAATGCGATCGCATTTGTATGCGACGAACAGTCTTATGCACATAACCATTATGCGATGTGGTTTGCGATTCGCATAGTGGTTATGCGATCGCAAATCACATCGCACTTCTACAACTCTTTGATTATCTCTCCTGTTTTTGTCTTTTCTCGAATTATGATACTGTCACTAACATATGCGATTTATGCAGACATGGCTAAAAAACATCCCAAAAGCAAAAGGCCTTCCACCGCTTCACCCTCCGAAACAACCAAACGAGCAAAGAAAGATTCAACTAGACCTAACACCTACCAGTTTGAAGAGGAGGATTGCTTTCCGGAAGTTGATCTAGTTGCGGAGGCACGGAGGAAGAAAGGAGATGACCTTCATCTTCGCTTTGAAGTTGAAGGCTCAAGGTCTTTATTCTGGGAAGCACTCGCAAAACAAAGGATTCTGCCGGAGAAAACGTTGAGTCTGAATGGGCTTCCAGAACAATACCCTCACATCCTGGACAACATTAAAATGAGGAACTGGGAGTACTTCACCACAGACCCAAAGGAGTACAACGAGTCAATGGTCCGGGAATTCTATGCATCGTACGGAGCATCACGATCAGCATACCATAGACGCAATAGAATTTTCACCAGCACTGTCCATGTTCGGGGTAAAGCTGTGTTCTGTGAAAGCAACCACATCAATGAACTATTCTTCCCTGAATGGGAATCAGGCACAGCGGAGTACGATGCAAAGTACTCCAACAGAGAAAATGAGTGTGGATGGATAGCGTCCACTATTGCAAAGGGGATTCTAGCCTGGATCAATCCTGGAAGGAAAATTTTCAAAGAGGACCTCACAAGGAAAGCCAAATATTGGCTAAGCTTCGTCATTTCTCATCTAGTACCCTCCAGAAATGAAACTGAAATCAGCATTGAGAAGGCACTTCTCATTGCATGTATAATGAAGGGGGTTAAGATTGATGTGGGGAGCCTTATCTTCCAGGAAATTGGTATCCGAGCTACTCAGCGGGCCACATCACTCCCATTCCCAAGTTTGATCACCACCCTCTGCCAAGAGGTGGATGTTCCATTCTTACCACAACGAGACAAACTTGGGAGGTCTACGAGAGATATTGATATCACTCGTATCAGCGATGCATCGGCCCCAACAACCACCCCAATAGAAGACATTGACTCTCAAAACCTCCTGTCTCCTCAAGATCCTGAACCTTCTATAGCTGCTGAAGCACCTGCACCCTTAGCTACCACCGGCCCATCAGCCTCACACATGCCAGCCATTTCAAGACTTGGTTTAATTGCTCATCATGCTAATGCTAAAGTAGACCAGTTCTTGAAAACATTGCCTTCACTAATTAAACAAGCCTTGACTCCGCTACAACAACAACAATTAGACTTCGGAGAGAGGTTGACAAAGCTTGAATCGAGGGCTGAAAGCATTGCAAAAGGTGAAGTGAGGGATCTGCCCCAACTGCGGGAGGATGTAAAATCACTAAAGACCGACCTCCAAAAGATGAAAAATCTGGAGTTCGACATATCTCCTCTCCTCCCCAACGTGGGTGATCAGGGTGCTGGCCATGCTGACTTGGGACTCGACTTCACGACACTCATGGCGGACATCCAACCGTCATCTGCTAAAGTGTCCCAGCCTCCCGCCCCTACAGTTCCGGTTGAATCTACAGATGACGAGACTCCGGAAGGGTCTTTAGAATCTGAAGGGGACGACTCTGAGGAGGCCAGTGTAGAGCTCGATGAGGGTGCAACCCCCAAGCCAAAAGGAAAAAAAATTGCAGTGCCCACATCAGAGGAAGAACAAGAGCAGGCAGATATCGACGAAGCCATTGAGCGATCATTAGTAGATAAGGCTGCCAGGAGATGGCCATCAGCTAGAGAAGGTAGCAGCTCAGCGGCTCCCCTACCGGCCTCGGACCAGACTCACTCTTCTCCTCCAGCACCGTCAGAGAGCTAGGCTACTCTCTTCGCGTAATTGCGCCACCAGGGAGCTCCTTGTCCTTTACAATTTTTTTTATTGCATTGGGGACAATGCATGTGCTTAAGTTGGGGGTGGTAGCCTTACATTTCTATATTGTCTATATATTTGATTGACTTTTGAGCATGTGGGTGACAGTTGATATGTTTATGTAGTAATGTTTTATGATTTTTTTTTTAGTAATGTTTTATGATTTTTGTGTATATGTTGTTGTAATTAAATAGTTAACAATAAACTCCCCTTGTTTTTTCTTGTGTCGGGTTCTTTTTCAAGGGTGTAATAGTAGAACCGGGTAGTTGAGTATGAAGTATATTGACCAGGATGGTACATCTGGTGACAATCAAGTATGTAACCATTTGTGAAGTATAGACCCCTAGAACAAATCAATTAGGTGGATTTGAGGCTCTCTCAGTAACTCTAGATCTACTTAGAATTGAGTATTTATACATGAGGAAAGCCTCGAGTTACTAAATGCGAATTCCAAAGCTGTAAACTATGTTAACCAAACAGTTAATGTGCCAGTGTGTGTGAGCTCATTGTTTTGATAGTTCTTGTGTTCACTACTGCCATCTAGAACTTGCCCGGTTGGTTCTTCGTTGCCTATAATATGTACGCTAAGTTAGAGAAGTGATCTTAGGCTTTCTTTGATTAGTGATAAAACCTTTCTAGCCTTTTCAGCCGACCTGTGCATAATGAATATCACTAGTACCCTATTTTGAGCCTTGTAGCCTTTTTCTTGGCCTCCGCATTACAACCTCATCCCATTCATCAAAGATGACTTCTTTTGAACCATTCCTCCTTGAACATTGAGAATATTGTTAAAAGTTAAGTTGGGGGTGGGGATCAATAAGAAAATGGGCAAGATCGTGAAATGAAACTGGAACCCCGTACCTCAAAATCTCATGTTAATCTATGGAAGCTTCGACAAAAAAAAAAAAAGAAAAAAAAAGAGAAAAAAATCTTCTATGTGGAAGGTATAAAGAAGCTTGAAATCAAATAAAGAGGTATGCATGTGGGGTTTAATGCAGGATTGTAAGGCCATTGAGGCCATAGGGTCAAAAAGGAACAAAAGGTTGAAAGAAAGAAGAGTGTAATTACTGTTCAAGGAGGAAGTAGCCACTATTATCTAAATCTACATCCTACCCTTCCTTAAACCGACGTTACAAGCTTATAAAGTCCTTATGTGATCTCTAACCAAAGTGTTCTTATAACTAGGTGATGAATTAAAATAAGGGCAAGCCTATGGCATGGCAGGTGGTGGCATTTGAAATTCTGTTATGAGAGCGAGTGTACTAGTTCTTTTGTCCCTTGATTTTGCTATGATAAATACTGTGAGAGTGGGACTTTCTTTCTAGTGAGGGAACAGATGCTGCTAGGTTGATAGTCAGTTGAGCTTTGAGTAAAAGCATAAGTAAATTCAGCTGAAAGTAGCATTTAGTTACTTTGTTGAGGCTCAAAGTTCACTAATTGATTGTTTGCCTTTGAGCATTTTAATGATTCGAAGGGGGTACAGTGGAAAAAATGGTTATACTTAAGATGACAACAACAAACACCGTCCTTGGTCAGTGTTGCTTCATATTTGATAAGTAGAGTTTAGTTAGGAACAGTGTCGTGTTAGTTGCTTGAGGATAAGAAGAGCTTAAGTTGGGGGTGTTGATGTGCCGGGTAATTTCGGCATATTTTGATACTATTTGTTTAGAGCTAACTTGTTCTACGTGCTAATTATCACGATTCTTATGTAATTTTAATGTGATTGTAGTGTATTGAGTGAAGAGATCCAGAAGCATGAAAAAGAAGTCCAAAAAGCCAGTTAAATTTAAGAAAAGAGGTCAGAGGCATCGCAGGGTCAATTATGCGATCGCAAAACAGCTATGCGAGTCGCATAATTCATAGGAAGATCGCAGATGCAGACAGAACTTTGAGCCAACTTTCAGGTGGAAAATGTGGTCGCAAATGCGACCGCAAAACAGGAATGCGAACCGCATTCTCATCGCAAACACGAGCAGAGTCTGGGTGAAAAATAGAGTAAAGATTGCGATCGCATTCTGCGATCGCAAAGTCAATATGCGAACCGCATTTTCAGATGCGACGAGAAGGAAGCTGACAGGAGTGATCTGCGATGAAATATGGAGGTTTGCGAACCGCATTCCTGCTCTGCGATAGGAATGCGACTGCATACGTGTACTGAGGTCAAAACGTGATTGCTGCTCGCCTCGGGTTTTGGGCTTCTATAAATAGCTTTTCTAGGGTTGTGTGAAGGGAGACTTGTCATAATTCATAGTGCAAAGTATCGCCTTTGGTTATTTTTCGAATTGAGAGAAGTTTTTGGGTGATCAAAACTGAGAATTCTATATTTTTGTAAGATGAATTCAATTATCTTTCTTTGTTCTTCAGTTTTTAATATGTGTAACTAAACTCCAATACTGAGGTTGTGAACCCTAGATGGGTAGAAAGTTATTGAGAGTTTGATAATGATTTCAATTTTGAAAGAAGCTTGATATTTATTTATTTCTTGTTCTTAAATTAATCGTTAGTGGTTGCAAACATTAACGAATGCCAATTTACGCTATCGTATCTTGGAAAAGTGAGATAGAGTTTGATAGAGATAAATAACGATAATTCAAGGCTTTAAACCTTTTTTAACGAAATCACTTAGGAATAAGTAGATTTTAATTTGGCGAATGATTGGGTGTTCTTAAGTTTGCCTCTTTAGTATTCGGGGGAATCATAAGAGGATACATTATCCAAGTGTTGGGAAATATTAGATAATAAGTTAATAAGAACCGATTGCATATCAAGAACGGATTCGATATCAATATCAAAAGCATTCTACTACATTAGGGGGAACACAACCTTAGTATCTTAACTTCATATTGTTACGTTCAAATTATTCTCAAACTGAAATTCTTAGTTTACTTTTCTTTACATACTCAACATCAACTTATTCTATTTGGCTACTTGATAGAATTACGACTAAGTAAAGTATTGCATTAATTGGATAATTGTTTCACGCCTATTCCCTGTGGGATTCGACCCCAACCTCGTTGGGTTACTATATTTGACATCGATCGCTTACACTATTGTTAAGGTGTAATTTGAGCGAATCAGTTTCCAAGTCCACAAAAGAGCACACTTCATTCTGCTTGTTTGACGCATAGACTTGTACACATGGAATACAACTTTTTCGTCACCAACTCGAAAAGTAAGTTCTCCGGCTTCAACATCATAAAGGGCCTTACCCATAGTAAGAAAGTCCTTTCAAGAATGATAGGTACTTATTAGTCAACCTCATAATCTAAAATCACAAAGTCTGCCGGAAGGATAAATTTATCAACTCGGACCAAAATATCCTCAATCACTCCTTATGGTAGGCTATGATCTCGTGTTTTAATCACTTATTGCACTCTAATTCACTATTTTTTACTTTTGTATTCTGAGCTATATATATTTTATGGAATGAATTCGAGCGATTTGGAGCTTTGAAGTCTTAGTAAAAGCCCAAGGGATTAAGACGGAATCGTGTTTTGGGGTCGAGGACCAAGTCTGGACGTCAAAAATTGAAGTTTGAGTCGTACTCTAAGAAAACCCCATTGCCACGGCGCGTGGGGCACCGTGGTTGCCCATTTCCTGCTACCTATCAAATTGTTAGCTCTCTGGATTTCCCTACTAATGCCCCGCATGGTGCATCGCCCCATGCGGCGCGCCTGTGTATTTTTTAAAAAGTAAATATTCTATTTTGGCTAGGAGAAGGTGGTTTCATATTGCCCGACCTTGCTTGGTATAAATACATGGGAAAATGTTATTTTTTATACTTTTGAGACATATTCGACCTAAGGAGGCTACGGAGCAGTTGGAAGAACACAAGCACAAATATTTCATCATTCCTTCCTTATTCAAGACTCGATTTTGGATTGAATTTATATTTTCCTCGACTTTAATTTTATTTGTTATGAATTGCTCCATATCTATGGAGTAGTTCTCTTTAGGGTTTGATGCATTTGGTGTATTGATAATTGTTTGCAGATTATAGCTCTAGTTTTATGTATTGAAGTGTTTTTGGATTATTTAATTGTTGCATCTATATTCACTTGTTCATGTAATCGAGAGAGGCATAACTTGTGATATTCTTGCATTATATTGTTGGTTGAGTTCATAGATTCTTCTAAGTAATCGAAAGAGGCTGGTTGAATCATTGATTAAACCTAGTTAGGAGAATAAACAAAAGAGATTTTCCTAAAGACCAATCCATTACGCATTCTTGCATATCTTCACTTGCTTAAATTGGTTCATCTTGTGAGGTTGAGACTTAATCGAGAGAGGAGTTTCTACTAAACGTTTGAACTAACAATTGAGTGAATTCGAGAGATTCACTTGAACATTAAAAGCGAATAATCTAGAGTTAGATCTCGTACAATTATCTTGCATCTATCCTATCAAAACCTTCTTTTCTTATGCCTTGTTTCGATTGTCATTAGTCAATAGCTTTAGATTATTAGTTAATTTTAGTTAGATATCTTATAAATCTCAACTGTTGATCATCTTGGATAGCAATCAAGCTAAAAACTATGAGAATACTGTTTAAATCTAATTCCTGTGGATACGATATTACACTATACTATATTTGATTAGCGAGCAGAGTTTAAGTGTGTGTTTTGCGCTCATCAAATTTTGGCATCGTTGCCAAGGATTGGCAATCAATAGTGTTTGAAATAGTTTGTCGTGCTAATTCAGGAATTTTATTTTATTTCATTTTTTATTTTTCCCTTTTTACGGTTGGTGTTCTTTGACTGTGCGCATAGGTTTAGATTGGTGCATGACATCAGCTTTAGCGAAAGAAGTGCTATCATATGAGCCCGAGATAGAAAAACAACTGCGACAACTGAGGAAGGAAAAAAATCTCACCGAGACATTAGGAAAGGTTAGGCAATCCTCAACCAAAGAAACTATGGCTGGAAATGGTGACGTAATGTGGATTAAGGGAGGCAGCCCAACAATGGGAAAAATCTGCATTGGATGCTGAGGAAGCATCCATCAGAGAAGCACAAATTATCTATGAAAAAGAGAGGGGTCGGAGAATTGCTCAAAATCAACCCTTGGCTGCAGACTGGTTTGGAAATATAGCTCCTATGACTGGGAGATCACTGGGTGATTATGCTAGACCGGTCTACAATCAAGGCTTATAAAGAGTGAGACCACCTCCAATTACAGCTAACAATTTTGAATTAAAGCAAGGGTTGCTTCAAACCCTTCAGATCTACTGTGTCTTCAGAGGAAAGATGAACGAAGATCCAAATACACATTTAATGGATTTCAAGGATATTATGAACACCTTTCAATATAATGATGTGTCACAAGATGCAGTGCACTTAAGGGCATTCCCCTTCACACTCAAAGATGATGCAAAGAAGTGGCTTCGAAGCTTACCCATGGGATTAATTAGAACATGGGAGGAGATGACCAGAAAATTCCTTGATAAATATTTCTCCTCAGCTAAGATGGACAAGTTAGAAGAAAAATCTATAACTTCTTCCAGAAAGAGACTGAAAATGTTTTTGAAGCATGTGAGATGTTTAAGGAGATTGTTAGAAAGTGTCAACATAGTAGAATTGAACTCTGGATGCAACTCCAGGACTTTTGGGATGGATTGACACTAGCCTCATGTAGAACATTGAGCAATGCAGCTGGAGGCCCATTAATGAAGAAGACTCCAGAGGAGATAGTTACAATTCTTAATGAGTTATTTGAAAATGCAAATCAGCGGCCCTCTGAGAGTGTTGAAAGAAGAAGATCAATTGAGTTTCACCAAGTTGATGCTGATACATCTGTGCAGGCACACCTTGATGCTATGGCTAAAGAAATAAGGAAGCTGACCTTGGCTACAATACAAAGTGAGCCTCATACAGCCTGCGATATATGTGGAAGAGGACCCCCTACTCTTGAGTGTCAAACCTCAACTGAGGAAGTGAATGAAGTGAGAAATTATAATTTTAATGCAATGGGTCAGAACCACCCTAGTTTTTCATGGAGTTCACCTGGGGGTACCGCAAATGCATGGCAAAAAAACAACCCCAGATTTCAGGGACAAGGAGCTCTTGGTTTTATGAATCAGCTGATGCAGCAGTTTCAGCCTCAACAGCCGAATCAGCCTGGTTTAGAGGATCTCATGAAAGCCTTCATTGTGAAAATTGATGAGAGATATTAAGTACAAGGGGCAGCAATTCAAAATTTGGAGAAGAAAGTGGAACAAATTGCAATAATATTATATGAGAAGGTTCCAGGCACTCTCTCTGCTGATAGTGAAAGAAATCCCGAAGAAATAGTGAATGTTGTAACCGTGAGAAGTGGGAAAGTGTTGAAAGACTCCACCCCAATTCAAAAAGATGTGAGACTTGAAAAAGAAAGTGGGGAGTAGCTGAAAAGTAATGATGACAAGAAGAAAGGCCCAATGAAAGCTGAGAAAAAGAAGAAGGAAGAAAAATCGAGAAGGGAGGAACATGAGGAGAGCAAGCATATGCCTGCGCTAGCTTTCCCTCAAAAGCTATATTGAGAAAAGCTGGACAAGCAGTTTGAGAGATTTCTGAATATGCTGAAACAGGTTCATGTAAACTTACCATTCACAGAAGTGCTCTCACAAATGTCGTCTTATGCCAAATTCTTAAAGGAGATCCTTACTAAGAAGAGGAAGATAAAAGAGACCTCAGTGGTCAAGCTCACAGAGCATTGCAGCACAATATTGTAAATAAACTCTCACAAAAATGTGAAGATCCAGGGAGTTTTACTATACCTTGATCTTTAGGCTCTATTAGTTTTGATAAGTCTATGTGATTCTGGTGCCTCAATTAATTTAATGCCTCTATCTATTTATAGAAAACTAGACAAAAAGATTGGAGAGATAGGGTTTGCACTAATATCTTTGCAGCTGGTAGAACAAATGATTCTGATTCCCGACGGGATTCTGAAAGATGTGTTAGTTCGGGTGGATAAGTTTGTATGTCCTGTGGATTTTATAGTGGTGAAAATGGAGGAAGAAAAGGAGGTACCCCTTATCCTAGGAAGACCATTCTTAGCCACGGGTAGAGCGATATTGGATATACATGAGAGAAAACTCATGCTTAGAGTGGGTGAGGAAATTGTCACATTTAAGATGGTCGTAGAAAAGGGGGTGAAAAAAGGAAAACCAGGTGAAAGTGTTAGAGTGGAAAGTGAAGAGCTCGAAAGAGAAGGCAACAGTGAGTGAGAAAGATAAGTGTGGGGTATAACCCAAGAAGGCTGAGAAGAAGCTATCCGCATGGATGTGTGCATTAGTTCGGGCGCGAGGAATAGAGCCCGACTTCGACTCAGACCCCGACTAGATGTTCAAGGAAGTCTCTCTACCTTATGCTTTTTAATTGTATGTCATGGGGACATGCCACAACTTAAAGTGTGGGGTGGGGGATACTGTATATATGTATGTATGTATATTAGTTATCTTTTTGTTAGTTGTAGTAGTTAGAGATAGAAAAAAATTGAAAAAATCATAAAAGTTTTAAAAATTTTCAATTTTTCTCGATGATGGATATCACTGACAAGTTGTTATAGGATTAAAGTCGAAGGAAAAAGACAAAAATGTTTTCTTTTGTAGGTAGCGTAATAATTCCCCCTTGATTTTTCTTTGTGCCGTAGTTCTTTTCCAAGGGTTTTGTTTCAACCAGATGTAGTTAGTTTTTAATTTTTTACCAGTAGGAAACCTTGTGCTGTGATTTGAATTGAAGGCAATATCTCTTAACTTTATTATGCCTTGAGAATAGTGAGTATTTTAGTTGTGATACTTAGGCTCAGATTTTGTCTCTTGTATAAGTACCTTAAATTGTATGGTCTTAACTTTGCTTAACTGCTTTGACTAGAGTGTCTTGATAGTCCAATCCTGAGTGAGTTAGGTGCCTTGTGCATGTGAGGTTTTGTGTTATTTTGTGCATTGCATTTGATGTCTAGAACTTGTCCCGTGTGTTTGCAAAGCGAAATAGTAGTTGTATTCAGTCTTGGAAGTGATATAGGCATTTTTTTTGTTGAGCCAGATATGTGCTATGACCCACCTAATTGTTACGTATATTAGTTAACCCCGTCGAGCCTGTAATCCTATTTCTTTGGCAACCACATTACAAGCCTTACCCATTTGTTTGAATTGACCATCTATTTGAACCTTGCACCTCTCATGAGCACTTGAATTTGTTATGAACTTTCTAAAAGTTGAAATGTGGGGTGGTTGGGTTGGTTTTTGAGTGGAAATATTGAAATTAAGGAGAAAGGTGCAATGTTTTGGAAAAAATAAGAGCCACTTGAATTGAGAAAGAAATAAAAAAAAGTAGTGTATGATTGTGAAAAATATTCCTTGATAGTGGTAAATCTTGATGTAATGTGTTAAAAGAAGTAGGGAGTTAATGTATATTGATGTGAACGTGGAGTTTGGTTTGACATAATTGTAGAGTTTCGAATGGTTAATTGTATGTATTAAAGTGCTTAGGGAGGTGTAGTCACTCTTATACCTAAATGTATCCTACCCATCCTGCAGCCTACATTACAACCAAATAAAGTCCTCCTTGATCCTTGACTGAATGAACTCAATTATTAGAGTAGTACACTACGAACAAGCCTATGGTATGTCTTTTGTGGCATATGAATGTTGTCTCTGAGAGTGAGCAAATTGTTTTCTATCTTGAGTTCCTAATTTTTCTTAATTTTGATTATAAGTGGAACTACTCTCTATTATTGTGTGAGGAAACTTGATTCATGAAGGAAAGGTAATGTCATTAACCTTTGTTTTAGAGTAAGTGAGCGAGTTATGAAAAATGTGTGCTGCTTTTGAGTCAAATCTTGAGGCAAGGATGCTATGGTATTGCGCTTAATCTGTTTTAAATATTCTTGGTGTGATAAGTTATGAGAGTTGTTGAAAAAGGTTGTGTTTATATGAAGATTGCTCGAGGATGAGTAATGGTATAAGTGTGGGGTGTTAATGGTAGGCTATACGTGTTTTAGTCGCTTATTGCACTCAAATTCACTGCACTTTACTTGTGTTTGAGCTTTAATTGGTAGTGTTTTTCACTTATTGTGTGATTTATGCCTTGTATTAATGATTCTGAGCTATGTAGATGTTATGGAATGAATTCGAGCGATTTGGAGCTTTAAAGTCTGAGTAAAAGCCCAAGAGATTAATCCAGAATCGTGTTCGGGGGTCGAGGACCAAGTCTGGACATTAAAAATTGAAGTTTGAGCCGTACTGTGAGAAAACCCCACTGCTGCTTTGTCCCACTGCCCATTTTCTTATTGTTTGTCAAATTCCTAGCTCTCTGGATTTCCCAACTAATGCTCTGCGTGGCGCGTTGCCCCATGTGGCGCGCTTGTGTATTTTCTTACAGAGTAAATATCCTATTTAGGCTAGGAGAAGGTGGTTTCGTATGGGCCTGACCCTACTTGGTATAAATATATGGGAAAACGTTATTTTCTGGACTTTTAACACATATTCGACCTAAGGAGGCTAAGGAGGAGTTGGAAGAATACAAGCACAAGGATTTCATCATTCCTTCCTCACTCAAGACCCGAGTTTGGATTGAATTTATGTTTTCCTCTACTTTAATTTTATTTGTGATGAATTGCTCCATATCTATGGAGTAGTTCTCTTTAGGTTTTGATGGATTTGGTGTATTGATGATTGTCTGCAGATTATAACTCTAGTTTTATGTATTGAAGTGTTTTTGGATGATTTAACTGTTTCATCTATATTAACTTGTTCATGTAATCGAGAGAGGCATAACTTGTGATATTCTTGCATTATACTGTTGGTTGAGTTCATAGATTCTTTTAAATAATCGAAAGAGGCTAGTTGAATCAATGATTAAACCTAGTTAGGAGAATAATCGAAAGAGGTTTTCCTAAAGACCAATCCTTTACGCATTCTTGCATATCTTCACTTGCTTAAATTGGTTCATCTTTTAAAGTTGAGACTTAATCGAGAGAGGGGTTTCTGCTAAACATTTTAACTAACAATTGAGTGAATTCGAGAGACTCACTTGAACATTAGAAGCGAATTATCTAGAGTTAGATCATGAACAATTATCTTGTATCTATCCTATCAAAACCCTACATTCTCTTATTGATAACCTTCTTTACTTATTCCTTGTTTCAATTGTCATTAGTCAATAGCTTTAGATTCTTAGTTAATTTTAGTTAGATATCTTATAAATCTCAACTGTTGATCATCTTGGATAGCAATCAAGCTAGAAACTACGAGAATACTATTTAAATTCAATTTATGTGGATACGATATTATACTATACTATATTTGATTAGCGAGCAGAGTTTAAGTGTGTTTTTTGCGCTCGTCAACTCCCAACGGCCTCTTCATAGTATGATCGAACATTTGCAACCTCATAGATGTGGTTCTTGGCTTCCCAATCCCCAATATTTTGAATACCGAGTAGGGCATCAAATTGATACTCGCCCCAAGATCAAAAAGAGCACTAGCAAAATTGGCACTTCAATAGTACAAGGAATTGTAAAAGCACTGGGATCTTCCAACTTAGGTTCCATGGAATGAACAATTGCACTCACTTGATGAGTGACCTTGATAGTTTCCAAATTCCAAATCGACGTCTTCTTGGTCACAAGATCTTTTATAAACTTGGCATAGCCGAGCATTTGTTCCAAATCTTCTTCTAATGGCACGTTGATATAGAAACCATTCCTCATTTGAATAAACTTTTTGAATTCATTCTCACCATTTTGCTTAGCAAGTCTTTAAGGGTAATGAGGTGGAGGCTTTGGCAAGGGTGCCTTAGCCTTTTGTGCTACTGGTTCTGGTATGTCAATAATGTGTTCCCTTGACAGGTTCACCTCCTCTTAGGTTTCCTCCGTAACATCATCAATATCAATCCAAACCCTAGCATGTACTTGAACATCATTGCATAGGATTTCCTCTTCTTGGATCTCTTGGTCATCATCCACAAGTTGCTTTTCATTTTAGGTGGGTGCATTCCCGTCTCTTCCACTTCTTGTGATAACCGCCATAGAATGCCCCATATTATTACTACCCTTTGGGTTCACTACCGTTTCACTTGGTAAAGAACCCTTAGCAAGAGTATTAAGAGCTTAAGATGTTTGCCCCATTTAAACTTCAAGATTACGGATTGATGTGGTATGTGAGGCAAGTTGGTCTTCCAAATCTACATTCTTTTCCATCATTTGCTTGAACATGTGCTCAATATGGCCCATTTCATTGTTTTGAAGAACTTGAATCGTGGGAAGGATAAGGAGGTGGGTTTATGTGACGACCCAGCTAGTCATCTCGTGAGTTACCGCTCCGTTTTCCTCATTTTCCGTCACATTATGCTTCGTTATCCATGTTTTATGTGATCGAGTTGAGTAGTTTGCGTTAAGAGTGAGTTTGGCAAGAAATGAGACACTTAGTCTCTTTTAAGAAGGTTTAAGTTGGAAAAGTCAACCGGATGTTGACTTATGAGTTAGAGGGCTCAGATGTGAGTTCCAATGGTTCGGTTAGCTTCGGGAGGTGATTTATGACTTAGGAGTGTGATCGGAATTGGTTTTGGAGGTCCGGTGTAGAATTAAGCTTGAATTGGTGGAGTTGTATTTTGGCGATTTCCGGTTGTTAAGCGAGATATTGATCCGAGGGTCGGAATGGAATTCCGAGAGTTGCTATAGCTTCGTATGGTGATTTCAGACTTAGGCGTATGTCCGGATTTGAAATTGGAAGTCCGTAGGAAAATTCAACGCATTTTGGCGAATGTTGGAAAATAGAAGATTTTTGGAAAGTTTGACCGAGGAGTTGACTTTTTGATATCGGGGTCAGAATAAAGTTTTGAAAAAGTTCATAGGTCCGTTATGTTATTTATGACTTGTGTGCAAAATTTGAGGTCAATCGGATTCGATTTGATAGGTTTCAGCATCGAATGTAGAAGTTGGAATTTGTTAGTTTCATTAGGCTTGAATTGGGGTAGGATTCGTGTATTTAGCGTTGTTTGATGTGATTTGAGGCCTCGACTAAGTCCATATGATGTTTTAAAATTTGTTGATATATTTGGTTGAAATCCCGAGGGCCTCGAATGGATTTTGGATTGTTGACGGAGTTCAACTTGGGCATTTCAAGAATGTTTCGATGTCGTTTCTTCAAGAATAAGTGGTATCATATTATTAAAATGGACTCCAAATTCAGTTTTAATTGAAGCATTAGATCCGTATCGAAATTTCGGAGTCATAGCAAAAAGAATCGTCCAATTCGGACATCTTATGAGAAAGTTATGCCTATTTTTGTGTCAGGAAATCTGTGGCTGCTGGAACCAGCGCCACAGGCAGTGCCCGGCGCCACCTGTGGCGCCTGAGGCAGAAAGATACTAAAAACGGGGGTTTTGGTCATTTTGACAAAATAGAGGTGGGGGAGCTCGGTTTGGGCGATTTTTAGAAGGTTTTCCACAAATTTGAAGGAGGTAAGTGTTCTTTATCATAAATCCTTCATAGATCATGATTCTATACTCATTTAACATCATAAATCCATGAACCTATGGAAGAAAAATCAGATTTTTTTTTTCCAAATCTTCCAAGAACAAAAAATTAAGATTTGAAAGCCAATTCGATGTCGGAATTTGATAATTTTTGTATGGGTGGACTCGTTGGGAGATAAGGAACCCGTTGATGTGAAAATTTTTGAACTTCGAGAAGTGGGCTCGGGGCTCGGGTTTTGCTAATTTCGGGATTTCTTGGTATTTTCGATTATTTTCGCTCGGGCTTTGTTCCCTCAACATATTGTGACGTATTTGTTTTGTATTTGGATAGATTCGACGCACGTGAAGGCCAATTTGAAGGGCAAAGGCGTCGTGGGCTAAGGGTTTAGCCGGTTTGAGGTGAGTAATGATTTTAAATGATGTTCTGAGGGTTTGAAGCCCCGGATGGCACATCATAGTGCTATATGGAGGTGAGGCACACGCTCGATGATGAGCGTGGGGTCGTTTACTACCGGGGATTGTGACTTGGTCCGTCCGATTGATGATTTTACTATATATTTGATTGAAACGTACGTGTATCATCAAGATTTGGGCTGATTGCCATATTCGGGCTTCTTGCCGGTCATGTGAACCCTTCAGGGGTATTATTTGGGCTTCGTGCCGGTTATGTGAACCCTTCAGGGGTAATTTATCACTGTCTTCTAACTGATTCGATTCATTTCTTAAATTCAGTTTTGAAATTCAAATGATTATTTTAAATTATTTTAATGGGATCGGGTGGAACGCCGCCACGAGATGTGATGTGAATGGATCGGGTGACACGCCGTCACGAGATATTGCGCTACTGCACCCACCCACAGTAAGCGCCGGGTACCCATGGGAACGGGTGACACGCCGTCACGAGATATGACTTGGCCAGTCATGATATTTTCTTTTACTTCATGTTATTGACTTGATTATTTACATGTTTTACTGTTTCATTATGGATTGTTGTATGCCTTATGTGTTTCCTTACTCTCAGTTGTTATTTATAATTATTACTCACTGAGTTGGAAGTACTCAGATTATTCCCTGCACCATGTGTGCAGATTCAGGCATTATCGGTTTCGCTCCGAGACATTCATTACTACTGTCAAAGCGGCAATTCAAAGACTACGAGGTAGCTGTTGGCGTCCGCAGCCCCGTATCTCTTTTATCTTGTTATTTCCAGTATCTTTGAACAATTGTGCCAAGATATTGTATAGTAATCTTATTATTAGGATTTTCATTAGTTGCTCATGACTTTGTGACACCCCAGTTCGGGCTGTAGTCGGGATGGTTCACTGTATTTTGCCACAAATTGCTATTATTAAATCGTACTTATATTATTTTTGTATTGTTTAACTGTTTGAATGAAGTTTAGTTGAATTGGCTGGCCTTATCTTCATGAGAGGCGCCATCACAATCATGGTTGGGATTTTGGGTCGTGACAGCTTGGTATCAGAGCCTAGGTTACATAGGTCTCACAAGTCATGAGCGGGTTTAGTAGAGTCTCGCGGATCGGTACGGAGATGTCTGTACTTATCTTCGAGAGGCTGCAGAACCTTTTAGGAAAAAACTTCATATTTTTGATATCCTTATCGTGCGGTTTGATTCTATTGAGGCTTATGCCTTTATTTCCT